>JBBMKA010012098.1:0-34124 GCA_037833695.1 Sechiopsis laciniata
TTATTCCTAACACTTTAAGCGGTGAACAGACGTTCACACAACCTAATGTAGCATACTGGGTCAACATGTGGTTCTTTCTTCTGAACTCACCACAAGGTACATGCATGGGTAGCTAATCACGTATATATACATAAAATATTATGCAGCAGTGTAGAACTCAATGACCTACGCTCCTAGCATATTTCTATTCATGAATAGTAAACATAAACTCCTACAACGCAACCTAAGAGATGAACATCAAATAAAAGTTAAACCAGATGATTTTATTGCAACTATAAAATGTTCAAAACTACAAGCTACTTTTAATAAAAACAGTAAAAATGGAATTGGCACGGTTGAAGATTTGCAGTCCCCTTGTCATTGGCTCCTATGACACCACCATTTTCTTTTCTCCGCGATAGGCTTTATGGCCAACCGACTAGCTCACCTTTCTCGACTCCTGGCCTTTGTATTTATAGAGTTGATTTACTTGACCAACAAGTCGAGATGAGTTGTGAAATCTTCATTAATGTAAGATTCCCTGATTGCCGCTGGAATTTATTTGATTGATGCCACCTTGATTACTTATTGACGCTCGATTATTTCCTTGTTGGCGTGTCTTTTCCGAACATGTTTCCATTTTGAATTCGCGCCTTTTTGCGCTGCTGGTCATCGTTCGCGCTTATTGTCATTTCCGTGGTGTAGCTTAATATGTCCTGCCATTAGCATTGATTAGGCATCGTTTACTCAAGATTTATGCTAAAAACATGAAACTGTGCTTCTAATGCTACTTTATGAATGCATGCTGATTTTCTAAGTCATTTATTCCTAATTCTTCTATTAGCGCTTGCTTTTCCTCTTTAATTCTAGAATAATGCAAACTAAGACAGCCTAAAATACACTCTATTTGAGAGATATCAGCCATCATCGATCCTGCCAAAATCTTTTTCTTGCTAGCGTAGCGTAGAGTTTGATATCAGAACAACTGGATATTCATCTCCTCTGCTTTCTTCCTCCTTCCCTTTATTAGATGTCTTACTGTTTGAAGCCATTAGTTCTAGGAGAAGAAATTGAAAATAGAGCTTTTGGTTTCTTGAGGTGCAAAGTAGGATGTGGTGGTCGATCCTTCTTTACACATGATTTATATAAATTTTCATCGGCTCCCACGAACACCACCAGATGTTTTTCCTTAAGATTGGCTTTTGACAAACCGACTAGCTCACCTAACCTTGGCTTCCCTCTTCCTATTTATAGAAATGACTTACTTGGTTAGCAAGTTGAGGTGAGCTGGAAAATCTTCATTAATGTAGGATCTCTTGATTTCCGCCAAGATTTCTTTAGGTGACACTCTCTTAATTACTTGATTGATTCTCTGTTTGTTTCCTTGTTGGCGTGATTCTTCAAACGCGAATTCATTGTAAATGTGCAATTCTGCTGCGTGAATTCCCGTTCGCATTGATTCGTCCTTCATGCGTAAACGTTCTACATATTCCTACATTGCATAATGTTTTAGCATAATTATTAAATATTTGTACTTAAATCGCAAAACTACGCTTGTGATGCTAAATTGTGAATACATGCAACTTCTATTGGTTTTTACTTGTATTTTACTATTTTTGCCCTTTTATTTCCTTTAATCCTCAAAATAATGCAAATTATATAAGCCTACAATTTACTCTATTTGAGAGCCATCAGACACCATCTTCACAAGGTCTAGGCCTTGCTAATCAATGCCATTTGGGTGGAACTCAGCATAGACGTGGATCACAGGCAGAAATTAAAAAGCGTGCCAAGAAAACGCAAGGGAAGATCTTGTGCCCTCATGCCATCACAAGCCTCTACATATACCAAATAGTGCAGCAGCTTTCAACAAACGAAATGTTGGTGCTTTGCCACGTCTATCAATACTTGGAGGAAAGGCTAACGAAAGCCTCAATAGCCGTAGTAGCCCAACCGACAAGCCAACCCCTCAAACAGCCCAACAGCTAGCCCAACCTAACACAGACCCAACTGCGATCGATGAAAAGATTTTACGCCAATTGAAGGAGCATCAGAGCCAGGCTTAACACTTCTATCATCAAGCACGAGCTTACTAGGCTTACAGTGAAAAGTGGGACACGGTGATCAAGAAAAGAGACGAAAGTGAGGACCCCAAAATACAATTCCCATACTTCCCTTGTGAAGTACGCCTGGATTGGCAACCACCATCGCCACCTCTCGAGATGCCTGCTTCAAGCTCCAGCTCTCCCAATTAAAAAGGAAGTCATTTTCTTAATTTCTTTACATTCTTGTCCCTTAATGATTTATTGTATATTTAGTTTTCTTTCATTTAAGACTTGTATAGATCAAGCTATTTTGGTATAAAGGAACTATGCAAGGCTTTGTCTCAACCTTTGTATTCCTGGTTTAAAAATATCTCAAACAAAATAAAAACTTAATTTAGCTTTTAATTTTTAGGAAATCGAAGTTGTCGTAATGGTGAGGGCATTAACCATAAGTTCGGCCTCAATAGGAAGAGAAATTAAATGTCACTAAAGATTAAATTTGAAAACTTGAAGCATTGTAAATAAACCTTAGAACAAATTAAGTTTGGGAGAACTAAACCTCACCTTCATTGGGGACAAATGGGTAAGGGAAAGCCCGAAATTCAGGACAGGAAGAGAGGTTTGTTGTTAAAAAAATAATAAAACAAATATCAATACATATATATACAAAATCAAAATCAAAAGATTTTGGGTAAAATAATAGGTGTGGTAGTAGCCTTGGTGTTTTCAAAGTACTCTGTTGTTTAACAAAAGCAAAAGCTTTAGTAATATTCCCCATTGCCTAGATACGTCACTTTATGCACAAGTGGGCAATGCTAGAAACTTGGAAATGCGAGCATTGTAAACATGAGTGCAACCCGAGTAGGGGTGTATATGGGTTGGGGTGATTTTTAACCTAACCCAAGAATTCGAGTTGGTCATTTTCCAACCCAACCGAACCCTTTCAAGGAGATAACTCAACCCAACCCAACCCGTATATTTTCTTGTTGGGTTAGGTCATTGGGTTCACAACAATTATAAACTCAAAGCCGAACCATAAACTTAACAAGAATACACTTGAAAATTGCTTCAACCTTCAAAAATTAAACTTCAATACAAGATTTCAACTTATAAGGTTTATGCTCAAATATAAGCTTAATTTGTAAGGTTTATGCTTCAACCTTAAATATGAGATTAAATCAAAATAAATAAGGTTTATGCTCAAATATAAAGCTTAATTTGTAAATAATAAAAAATATATTTAAAAAAGGAAAAAAATCAACTTATAATTCAACAGAATATTTAAAAAAATAAATTAGAAATCTTCAAACAAATTAATATAAATAAAAGCTCTAATGAATATTTTAAACACTAATTGAAATAATCATTCATAAATTAAAAAAATAATAATAATAATAATACACAGATTGAGGCACGAACCTACTTGCAAAATGATACAAGGAAGGATACCAACCACCACACTACACGATGTTTTCATTATTAAATGTATACTATATTACATTTATCGGTTCGGTTTGGGTTGAACCCAACCTAAGAAGGGTCAACTAGAGAATCCACCTGAAAATTCAATTTTCCTTATTTTACGACCTAACCCGACCCGAAATAATACTAAACCAAATCCAGCCCTTACGATTTGGGTTGGGTAGTCTAGGTTCGTCGGGTTATCGATTCTTTTATACACCCCTAAACCTGAGTAGGAATGCGAGAAAGCATAAGTAGAATTCTCGAGGGATTTAAAACACTCAATGTTTTGGGCAAACTTAGGATGAGTTAAGGGTTCGACAATTTTTTTCGGACCCATAGGCATTAATTATAAAAATGTCCAGTTTGTCGACCTAAAGAGAAAGAAGTTATTATCAATCAAGGAAGTAGTCTAACAAGTTCAGTATTTTGAAAATAAAATGTTAAAATTTTATGTCTTATTTTATGACAGAAACTTTTTTACCATAGAATATAAAGCGTACAACACTGGTTGAGTACTTCATTTATTAATTATGCATATTAGAATTTATATAAGTTATCCCTCATTGTTTTTCATGTTTATCATTGTCGTGACGAACAATAGTTCAAGTTTGGGGTTTTGATAACTCTAAATTATGGAGTTAAAATGAAATTACAAATAAAGGTATTTATATAAGTTCATGAATGGAAAGCCTAAAGGACTTGAAAGATAAAACTAGGAAAAACTAATAACTCTTGAAGAAAAACTGAGAATGTCCAACGCTTTGAGCAAATACATGTCAAGAACCCAAGTCTCGTTGAATAATGTCTCATGTGGAGGATTTGGGAATGCTACGAGCATCGTATGTGAACCTAGGATACGATGTTTGACGCTTTGGGGGCGTCGATTGAGAATATCTTTGTAGCAAAATCACGAAAAAGATCGAGAATAACTTGGGCCATATGCAGTTCAGACACTTATAAATACGTAAAGAAACAAGGTTCAAAGTGTGCTGGTTTTCGTGGGTTTCGTAGATGGTAGATTGAGGTTGTCGCTTGAGCCGATCTGCTCCGCAACTTTATTTTGTATCTGCAAGATCCTAATAGGCTAGTACCAAGGTGTCTGTAAAAGCTCGGAGATCGCAAGTGACAATAGAATTAGTTCTTTAGCAGTCCATTTATTTTTGTCATCTACTGCTTTCATAGATTATGATTTCCTTACAGCACTTGCAATTTCAATTTATTAGGAGTATGTTGTAACATGCTGCTGTTCTGTACAGCCCAGGAAAAAGTTAAGATGTTGTTGCCATCCCTTGTTATAGGTGTTTGAATATGGGTTGTTTATGGTACGAGAGTTGTTTGGATTCCCTACATACATTACAGAGGCTGGATTGCAAGGCTCATACGGGTGTTTACCTTCACATAGCTCCCAGAACTTTGTAAGTGCGTGACCAATAGCAGCTGTATTCTGCATGTTTGCTTACCCTGTCATCTACATATTCTGAAATGAGTTAGCGATGGTTGTAATCTGAGTTTACATGGCCGTCATGGCATTCAATTCAATTTTTTCGATTGCTTTGCCTTAGGTGCCACCCTAGCTTGTTTTAGGACCAATGTTTTTTGCAATGGTTTCAATGATGCGATACGTATGCCTTGTAATACGTTTTCTCCATAAGAGATCCTCCGGCGGTTGCATTATAATACCCTTGTTCTGATGCGACAATTCATTGTAAAAATGTTCCATATATAGTGCGTACGACAGCCCATGGTATGGCCTCCGCGCGATAATTTTTTTTGTAGCGCTCCCTTACTCTACCTATCGTTTCATCATCCTCCTGACTAAAGTTAGTTATCTTGTGCCTAGAGTCTATCTTTTAGGAATTTGGAAAATATTTTGCTAAATAAATTTTTGCAAGCTTGTTCCAAGTAGTAATCGACCCTAGGGAAGCAAGTTCACCAAATGTCTAGCCTTGTCTCGTGGGGAAAGGGAAACAAAAAGAGTCTTATCTTATCTAATAAGACACTAGCTTGTTAGTTAGCATCGTTGATCCTTAAAAAATGTTTGTAGATATTGATGCAGATCTTCCGATTCTAAACCATAGAAGGAATCACTAGCCCGTAACATATTAAACATAGCATTTTTTAATTCAGGATTCCTACCTTCCGCTCCTGGTCTTGCAATACCTGGAATAAGGGCTTGGTGAAGAGGTTCAGCGTATGTTCTCATTATTCGATCTCTTTCATCCTCTACCTGGATTTATTGAGGATTAGCATTCTTGTGACCTCCTGCTGCTATTCCCACTCCTACGGATGTTGGAGGATCAATTACTGTTGGTGGGTCCTGCATAATTAGGTCCATCCTTCTGTGCTGCCTTCTACGTCTATGAAGATTAAGTTCAGGTTCTAGATCAAAAGGAAAGAGCACGCTCATGCACAGAATACTCCTACAATAGAAGCGACAAGTGATTCACCTTTAAACAATAAAAACTATCCTAAACTTTCAATGTGATTAATAAATTGACGCAATCCCTGGCAACGATGCCAAACACTTGATTGTAGATTCGTGGTCCTTCAATTATTATAGATAAATATCCACAATCTGCAAGTGTATGTAATCTGTAGCAAGTGATAAGTATATTTTATATCGTTCTTCCTTAGGTACTGCGGTTTTACTAATTAGCTGTAATTTAGAATTGTGCGAAAAAATAGACAATTGGGGTTGAAGTTTAGAGATCTTCGCAATTAAGCAAAGGGAAAAGAAAATGCCTAAAACTTTGATTAAAAATGATGGCTAAAGCTAAAGGTACTCAAGGGAGGCTATGCGGTAAGGGATAATCATCATACTTCACTATTCTAACGTCCGCTTCCAGATTCGTTTTACACTAACTACAACTCCAGTTGTGTGTCGCATGCAGTAGCAAAGCATTTATTCCTAAATTCCTTCTTAAAGCACAGAGATTTTATACTAACCTACCAACTATGCAAATTAGCCTTAGGTTATTTCTTTTTCCAAATTAACAACCTTTTAGTTTGTGTGGATGGCCGGTCAACACTTACTATTAAAATTAAACTCTAACTTATCATGTTTTGATTATGCCTTCCTAATTCTCCCTACCACATGCATCAACAATCCTACTTTTCCTTAACGTCGCTTTACTAAAAATTAGTTCATGATGCAGAAAAAGAACAAAGTAGTAAATTGATAAGACAAAGTTGTGACAAAAGACATAATATTAAATTGCAAGGATGGTTCAGTAAAACAGAATAGAAATAGACTACGGAAAATAGTAAAACTACTAATCAGCAACTGGTAGCAAAAGACTTTGTGTTTTAGCCATTCGTTCCTCAACTTAGCGCTACTCAGCATTAAATGCACCCGCCATATTCTATGCCCATGATCTTTGTATTCGCTTCCCTTTTCGATTCTTTCCTTTATTCGACCTTTGATGATCTGCATTTTTCCGCTTCGCTTCCAATTCCATTCTCTTCGCTCTGTTATTTCCTTTCACTTTACTTTGTTATTCCTAAAAAATTGTTTGTTAATGCACAACTATTCTTTATAAGGAATTTTCAATAAAAACTATCTTCTTTTCGCTTTATAATTCTAATCCTTCGCTTATTCCTCTTATGCGTGAGCGTCAGTCTTTTACACCTTTAATTACCATTTTCTATTCCTTTAAGCTTCAGATTTTCAATAATAATCTAAATAATGATTCTATAATATACTAAATATTAGCTTAATTTTAGAGTGGCTATGGGACTTGAAACCCAACAGATTGTTTTATTATTTTTAGATCATCTTTTACCGTGATCGGTAAGGCAACATCTAACATTATTTTCTCCTATTCGTATTCCTTGAATTGTAGATCCTAGGGTTTTATCCTCAAGTAGTATGTAATGCAACACATTTGAAATTACATATATTACCAACAAGCATGATTTTTCCTTTAACCCAAAAAATGTCAATTGAATTTTTATATGAGAAACTACACTTAAGAGAAATGATTACGTACCTCGATTGAAATTTTTATGATATCTTTCAATTGTCCTGTACTAAGCTTCACCCTTGATATGATTAAGTCGTCGTCAACCTTATCTTCATTCTTTTTCATCTTTTTCAACAGTTGCTTGGACCAACTTCCTAGTTCAAATTTTCGAGTGTCTTGTGTGTTCCTTGGATTTGTTTCCAAATCTTGAATGTATTGTCGAAGTAATTCATTCTCATTAGCAAGTTCTATTTCTTTGGCAGTTCTTTTGAGTTCACTTTTTATAACGGCCTAGTTTTCCATTCTGGTTTCCCAGGTATGTTCGGTAATTGATTCGGTCGTTCGGTTGGGCCGTTAAGGCAGTTTAAGTCGTTAGGGGCATTTTGATAATTTTTCCTTCATGGTCGGATTTATAATTAATCAGGATTCCTAGGCTGTTTCTGTCATTTGCTGAGTTCGGGTTAGTCCTTCGGTTTCAGGTTTCTAGGTTTAGTTATTTTGGGGAAGGTTTGAGGTCCTCTTGGTTAAAAGAGATTAAAGAGAAAAACAGTCGTTTAAGTTGCCTTCACTAGGACTCGAAGGCTGGTTGGTTCTAGGAGATTTCAACACGTGGCAAAGAGGTCCCTATATAAGAACATTTTCCTTCATTTCTTTCTTTCTTCTTCTTCTTTTACCGAGAGCTCTCCCTCTTCTTCTCCACCCTTCGCCGAGATGAAATTCGCCCAAGCCCTACCGAGCCCTTCTCCTCAGCGAGACATTCGCCCTTCGCATTTGCCTGCAGCCTCGCCCTTCGTCAAGCTTCGCCAAGCTGTGCCTCTGTTTCCTTCGCCCAGCCCCGTGGATCCATTTGCCCAGTCCGTTCGCTGTGTCGCTCACCCCCTGCTGTGTCACTGTAAGTAGCCCGTTCGCCCAGCAGCTCGCCGAGATGTGCCGCTCGCCTCGCTTCGCAAGCCTTCGTCAGCCGTACGTAACGTTTTACCCTGCCCAGGTTTACCGCTCGTCTTCACCTACACACCCTGCTCGTGCCCCACAACCTTGCAGCAGCGAGCCTCGCCCCCACCAGACGCGACCCTTCGCCGAGGTCGTGCTGCCAAGCTTGTTCTTCTCAGTTTTGGGTAACCTTCCTTTTCGAGACATGTTGTTGGATGCCTAGTTATTGTACCTGTTTAGTTGGCTGATTGTTGTTATTTATTACCATTATTTGGCTAGGTGCATATTCTTGCTTTGTTGGTTCTGCATTGTTTAGTGTATTCGTTCTGCTTGCTTCTAGGTAAGGATTTCCTTGCCATGGTTGTGTGGACCCTGCGCTTGCCTCTGATAGTTTTCTGGTTGTGTGTTACTGTTTTCTGAGCATATTAGTGGATAGGTGCTTGAACGATATTTCTGTTGTTGAACTTGTAAGTGGATAGGCTTGTCTGTTATTGCCTGTTGATATACTTGTTAGTGGATAGGATTGTATGGCTTGTCTGATAGGACTTGGCATGTAGAATGTTCGTACCCTGAATTGCACCTTTTTGTTTATAGTGACTGTTATGTTTATCGACTATTGGCATTCTGTATGTTATTGATGCTGAACTTTGTTAGCTCTAGGGTACTTCTTCTTAGCTAGATCTTATTAGGTTGTCATCATCCAGAGACTGAGAGTTGACCAACGTATGTGTCCCCACCAGTCGGGTTGTGAGGACAGATTCCTTACCCCCAACAGCCGGGTGTGGAGTAGCTACCACCCCGACATAAGCCTAGTTTGTAGCCTGCTAGAGCGGAGCCCTTTCCTTGGTACAAGCCTGCCTTGGGACGACCTTTAGCTTCAGGCGTTGGGTGTGATTCAGGTTGCCACAGTATGGTACCGAGGGCCTCCCGCCTACTGTGGATTAGTGCTCACCTTTCCGAGTCATAGGCATGCATACCTGGACCGGCATAGTTTGTGTAGGCTTACATTTATCCTGTTTGCAGGAGCATGCAGTGTGCGCGTATGTGCATTAGATGTCGGGAGGAGAGCTCCCTCGGACTAGTGTATCAGTACACCTTTTCGTTCAGTTAAAGCCCGACACTTGGGTACTCTCCTAAGTGTCTAAGATCAGCTTAGTGAGCTAATCACCTTAGTCGAGAGTTGGAGACTCTGGAGATTTTGGGGGTTATATTGATAACCCATTTGGAGATCTACAGTGTATCCTTAGCTGAGAGTTAGAGACTTTCGATGGTTTAAGCATGATGTGATTGTACTTGTGTTGAGATTGCCTTTTGATGTTGTTCTGTTTGTATCCGAGGATGCTAGATGATGTGACTTGCGTACTGTACCCCAGTTGAGGATTCTTACTGAGTGCCTTTGTACTCACCCTTATTTCTATGGTTTTTCCACCAGGTAACTTGGGACAGCACCGAGGCGGCTAGAAGAGGAGCTGACTGATCATGGGAGTCCGCTGCATAGTCTCTTTCGAATATTTTATGTTTTCAGCATGATTAAACTGTCTTAGCGAATTGTTTTAGAACTCTTTTAATATACTCTGGCCCGAGGCTTTAAATTGTATTGGTTTTTAATAAGGGTTTTTGAATTGTTATTTTCCTATCAAATGTTGAAGTTCAGTTGTTTTTCTTACTTATTGAATTTAAGGGTTTTTTTTTAAATTCATGCATGCTGAGTAAGAACCGAGTTTAGGACTACTTTAGAGTTTGGTTCTTACAGTTTTTTATGTGTGGAAGTACCAAGTAGGCGTAATGAAACCACCTACTCCAAATACACTACCAATGTGTTTAGAAGTGCCCAACGCTTGAGTCAACACATCATTAGGATTCGAAAACTTGTGGGTGGATGGGTCTAAACTTGTAATGATATCATCCTTAAAAAAAGAATGTTATTTATCATTTCAAATTTATTAAGTAGATAGACATAAAAATGACAATTCTTACCATCTTGTTATCTACTTCTTGAACATGTTCATTCACAACTTCTCCTTTCTTATTAGAATCTGCCATTTTTCACATGTTATGTCGTTCAAGTTGACTGTCATCTAATCCTTTATTCTTCTAAGCTTCAATGAACACAATAAGTTAGAATACAAACTATGAGAAATTAGATTATTATAAATATGACAGATAGTATTACCATTTCTTCATTCTTATTGGCATAACCTTTACTTGAAAGACGATGATTGTACTTATTCTGTGTTTGTCTTTCTTGTTGTTCTGCTCTCAATTTCTACATATATATATACTATACCAATTAAATTTTATATATATATATATATACACACACTATACCAATTAAATTATTTTCATACCTCAAACTCTAGAGTTAACCGTGACTTGAAAAATTATGTCCAATGAGTTTTCTCAAGAAATGAGTATAAAGCTGTGGTCGTTTTCTAAAATTTCAAGTTGATCTTTAAATGGAATTATAAACTTCGTGGTTAGAATATTCTTGAATCTACGAAAAGCTACTCCACCTGTTCTGATAACTTTCTTTTTAACTCGTCCATCAAAGTCAAAATCATTCTAAACATTCAAAAATAAATACTATTAAGTGTTAAGGATCCCACATCGAAAAGAGTGGAGATCTCATAACAATATAAAAGAGATATGAGTTACTCTCCTCATTGCCAATTGGTTTTGAGGTGAAACCTCATATTCTTTAATATGGTATCAGAGCCCATAAGCCCAAAAAGGGTAGCCGTCCAATAAAAAATAAAATTTGAATATGATTCAAGATTGGTGAACCCAAAAAAGGCACCATCTTGAGGTTCTCAAAATGGTGCCTTTTTTGGGTTCACCAATCTTGAATCGGATTCAGATTTTATTTTTTATTGGACGGCTACCCTAAATGTTATTTAGGAATCCAAATACCTTCACAGTTTACTCGGACATAGGTTGAGATGTTCTCATCCAAGCGCTTGTGGATTCAACATTTGGCATATTGTTGGGCATTCCTTGACAATTTAGTGCTGTATCACCAAGTTCGTCATCATAATATTGATCTTCAAATTCTCTTTATGGTGGAGTAAGCACAATTGACCATCTGGCATCACGATAAACAATCTCAATAAAATAAAAATAAAATTAAAAAAAAACGTCTTGTTAGGAGTTATAGGAATATAAATTCTAAATTTAATATTTAAATATGTTGTTCTAAAATTATTTGAGTAAAGTTAATGGAGAACTGAAAGTTTTTTTTGAGTTCTAGTACAATTGCGGTCGAGGAATTGAAACTCATGACCTAAAAGGTCATTGGGTGGTATACACTAATGTCGTTAGATTGTTGCTCTTGTTTGCCCAAAAGGTTCAAGTCTTAATCAAAGTTTATCATGTGTCCTTCAAACCATACCTAAATTAATTATAATTAAATTCACCAAACAGAATTTCAGTTATTAATTCCCGTTTGATAGCTATTTAATTTTTGGTTTTCTGTTTTGTTTTTAACTTTTTAAAAATAGGTTTATTTGATAACTAATTTTGAATTTTTTTTTTTTAAATTTTAAAAACGTTTTAAAAATATTAAAGGAATTCTAAAAAAAATAAAAAAGTAGCTTTTAAAAAACAGTTTTTGTTTTTTTTTTCTATAAAAAGGTTAGAAAAGTGATAAAACACACTACAAATAAAGTTCGAATCCGCAAATTTGAAGTTATTAGATCAATAATATTCTAAAATTATTTTATTTTATGTTATTAAATATTAAAAATAATAAATTTTGATTATCTAAAAAACCAAAAATCGTTATCAAACATAATTTTAATTTTAGTTTTTGAAAAAAATAAATAAATAAAATAGTTATCAAACATGTATGTTTTTTAATTTTTAAAACCAAAAATAAAAAATAAAAAATAAAATAATTATCAAACGGAATCTAAATTATGTGATTCAAATGGGGCCTCAAAAAATGAAATAAAAAAGTTATAAGATGAGAGTGACTCTTGGAAACCTCTGAAAGGTTACCACAGAGAGTATATTGAAAATGTTGGCCAAAAACTCAGCAAAATTTTAATTTGTACATATATTTACATAAATTCAACTACTTACTAGAGCCAAGTTGAAAGCCGACAAAGAACAGAAAGACAGTGCAAAAAACAACGTAGTACTGTACAAAAACAGTAGCTCAAAGCTCAACAACTTTGGGTAATAGACAGCTTTTCTTTTTTAAATAACCATAACCCTCTAAACTCCTTTTGATTTCAATGCTCTAAACATCCCCCATACTTTCCCCATGCTTTTTATGTCAATTTGATCTATAATACCAACTTGGAGTGAGATAACTCCTACGGCTACGCAATGTCGCCTTCGAGCTTTGATGCGTCGATGGATGCTTCATATACAGTTCTATGGAAGTTGTAAGAAATTTTTAAATCACGAATGCCCAGTAAAGCAAATCTTGAATAAATGGAGAATGAGGATCAGACAAGATTAATAGTGATTCAGGAATATTTCTTACAACCAAAATTCAAGAGTCAGTTTCCATTACTCAATACAAAAACATAAATAGGAGGTATGGAAGAACAATGCCCAAACCTTACATTTCATGAAATACTTTCTATTTCTGATGTTTCTCTTAAATAAAGTTTAACCTATAAAAATGCTTGAATAGAGTGTCATAATAGATTACAAAAAATAGATAAATGAGGATACAACATTACTCAAAATAACAACATTTAACCTACAGTAAAAGGTTAAATACATACAAATCCTCTACTTTAAAAAAAAATACATAAAATCCTCAAAACCAAAAAAAATGAATCACATAATTACAACATAAGTGATATCAATTGGTTGAATTAAATCAAAACACTAAATTTCATGAGCAAGAAAATTTAAGTTACTGAGTTGAAATTGCCTAAATTAGATAGCTGAATTTTCGTTTTTCTTCTTTTGAATTTGACAACAATTAAGAATCAGAGATTCGAATCTATAACCATTTGATTACTGGATAATACAAAATGTCATGGAAGTTCTGCTCCTTTTTGTCAAAATTTTTGTTTTTCTTGTACCATATATGAGTAATAATTTGAAGATATTGTATAATTTACAATAGAGCCGTTCACATATAACTCTCATTATATCAACGCTTGCCTTGAGTTTCTTTCAATGCTAATTTGGTTAGTTTTTTCAACTCACAGAAAATTATTTTTGGGCTCTTCGCTCGGTAATATAAAAAATTTTAGGATTTTTTTTTTTTTTTTTTTTTGTATAATAGGAGATCGAAGATTCGAACCACATATTTTGTGATTACTAATACATCCGAATGCCACCGAACTATTGCTTTAACTTTCTAAAACCAAAGAAGCTATGAATTATTTAAAAGTATACACATAAATGAAGAGTTGTGAAAATACTTTTTGGAAGAGAAAAATGGTTTTTGGTTGAAGAAAAATAATGAAGTGGGGTGTATGTATTAATTGGGAAATTGACAAAATTAGAGATATATGCAGACCACTAAAGGTAACAAAGAGAAGACATGAAAATGGGGAAAACCCCACTTTCTTACAACTTACAAAGGCCTTTCCTTTGAGCCTCCACCAATTAGGAATTAGGGCAACAACACCATCATTGAGTGAGATTATATATATATCAACACAACATTCCTAAGTGGCTTTAATATTATTGCTGATCTCCTTCCCTTCATTTCTTCCTCTCTCTTATTCAAATTCTTCCTTCTCTCTCCTCTCATTATTTCAAAAAAATTATTGAATGAGATGTGACTTGTTAGGTGTATTAAAAGAGAAACTGCAAAAGTACCTAGAATCCTTATCCCCAATGTATTGAATAAAAAAAAAAAAAAAAAAAATCCTCATCGAGTAGTTATTAAAAAACATTATTCAATAAAATAGTCATAATTTGTAATAAAAAAAAAAATTTATTGCATGTCATCCATTCATCGTTCATACAAATTTGAGATATTCTTACAATTTTCCTTAATTGCACATCAAACAATTCAAATGGTTGATAATATGCCTACATTGTAAAGATGATCAAGAGACCTAACAATCTATATAAGATAAATGTGTTTTGCTCCGTATCATCATTTTATTTTGAGTTAGAACATTTACATGTTATATATCTTATATAGTAAAGTTCATAAAAGCCTAAAAGATATTCAGTCAAAAAAGTTGAGATTTGACGAAAAAATGGTTAATTGAAATAGTTATCTTGAGAGAGTATATTAAAAATCTCACTTTGAGAAGATGAAGAGACTACAATCAATTCCATCTTAAATTTAATAGGTAATTAGAAGATTTATTCGTATATTTTATTAGAATGTGAGATTTTCAACGCGCACTCTCAAAATAAACCTGCTTCATTGCAATAGTGTAGTTTTGCATCCCCTCCCTCTCATTCTTTTTCCCTTTCTTTCTTTCTCTCCCTCTTTATGATGAAAAGATGTTTTTTGGGGCCCTTTGGGGAGCTTGAAAGGATTAATGAGGAGTCTGAGTTGTGACCATTTGAATATAGAGAGGTTGAACTTTTGGTAGTTTGTGTGGCCCATTTTTGTAACACCATAACTTTCCCAACTATGGTTTTCAGGTCCCATCACCTTTAATTTCCTTTAACTAATAATAATATGTTTCCTCTGTTTTTTCTGCTTTTTATCTTCTCAATTTCAATGACTAAACTTTTGTATGGTAAATATTCCATGTTTTCATTTTTATATTATATTCGCCTACATTTAGAGCTAGCTGGTTATGTTTATTTATTTTTTAAGATTATGGTTTTCGAAAAAGTAATTAGTTCCATAAGTTTGGGTTTATATATATTTAATTAGTGGATAAACAAAAAGTCTTTACAAATTTATGATATACTAAATGTCGTAGATACATGAATTTAAGATGTCGATAACAAGCATTAGTTGCCCAAGAGAAAACCTAATTGAATTTAAGTGTAGATAACAAGCATTTAAGATGTCGGGCAACTAATGCCGACGTCTTTTATGAGTTTGACTTAAATAAACTAATTGAACAAATAAAAACTCCAAGAGAAAACCTCTGCTAATTGTATTGATAAAGATTTTGAATCACACAGAAGGGGGAAGAAACCTCCTAAATATATAGAGAAATGCAGAGGGAAAAAACTCCTAGGATAAAGTTCAAATACAAATATAAAATATTGACTAAGGAATTTCTATTTTAACAAACTTACAGCAAAGGACGTAAACCTAATTAAAAGAGAAAAAATGGTTCTTCGGACTACAACAATATTAGGCTTGTCAATGGGCCTTCCTAACAGTTTGCCCGTCATCTTTGACTAACCGATATTTAATGTGTCAGTCATCTATTTTTCATGTTTTTTAAATTTATTCGTCTTTTCCGCTCGAAATAGAGAGCCTTTTGTCACTGTGTTGTTTTCACTTTTCTACTTCTCGAGCTTTTTGTCGCTGCACTTTTCACTTTTCAACTCAGTTTCATTTTTGGGAGTTTCATTTCTTCATTTTTTGTTATTTTTATTGTTTTTTTACCTTTTTGTGGACCAATATATGCCCATTTTGCTGTCGTTTTACCTTTGATTTAGGGTTTTTCATTTTTGCCATTTTGTTTGTTGTGGACCATCTTTGCATTTTGTGTTTTTGTTTCTTTTTGTTCCACAAGTTCTATCCCTTTTGTGATTTTGTGTTTTGTGTTTTGTGTTTTTTTTTTTTTTTTTTTTGTTCCTTTTTAAGTTTCTTTTCTTGTTTTGGTTATGTATGGCTTTCATTTTTTTTTATTGTATGAGCTCATTTTTTAGGTTTATTGTCAAGTTTGTTGTATTGCTAATTATGTGACCATTGTATAGTTTCATTTTGTGTATTTATCTTAATTAGTTGATCATTGCTTAGCTACTTACTTATAATTTGTAATGTTCCATTTTTGTTGTGGTTTACCAATTCTTTGTCTCAAATAGTTGAATGGTAACTAGTGTATGTATGAACTACTGAATTAGTACGCATACTTACTTCAATTTTTGTGCCTTACCATATGATTGAACTATTGAAGTTTGAAATCATACGTGTCCAACGTTGTCTAATTGTCGATGACGACTTGTCCACCTGTACATTAGAAGTGATTGTAAGGGTATATGTATTAATAAATAGGTTAGTATTAGAACATATAAATATATATATATATATATATATATATATATATATATATCATATGCATTTAATTGTTTTATTTAATAATGTGTACATTTAACTTATATTCTTTCTACATCTTCCGTATTTCTAACATATATTCTTTGTGGTATAGAGTGACATCATGTCTAGCTCTGATAGTGATCATGATGATGGTGTTTATATAGAGGTACCCGCTCGTTGAAGCAGGTTTACTAGAGGCACGACATTCATGCTAGAGCTGGCATAGGAAAGGATGACTCAAGAACGAAACGCAGTTTAATATGATGAACAAGGTCAAGAAACAGCAAAGGTGCAAAAAAATTGAGTAGTTTCATCGTTGTTTGTGCTAGATCACAAATGCTACTAACATACAATGTTTAGAAACAAATCCCTAAAGAATTGAAAGAGAAGTTGTGGGGTTGTATAGAGGTAACTATTTCATATTCACAATATAATTTAGATATACAAAGTACTTATTAAGTAATCTGACTTATTATATTGTCTACATATGTCATTTATGTTGGATCCGAAAACCAAACATAGCTAGGGTTAAGAAGTCTTTGTCGATGAAATTTCGGATGTTTAGATACATGTTGAATTGAAAGTTCATCAAGCCGTATGTGTTGTTTAATCAACTTGAGATGTTAGCTACTCCACCTAGATTATACCCTTTCATCACACAAGACAAATGAGATCCATCAAAAGGGCATTCTATAACCATCCATCGAGCATCCCCTTATCCTAGATTTATAAGAGGTACGTTTCATATATATGAACTTAATTTCATCCTTTATTTGATTAATAATACACTAATTA
Organism: Sechiopsis laciniata; assembly: GCA_037833695.1. Lineage (NCBI taxonomy): Eukaryota > Viridiplantae > Streptophyta > Magnoliopsida > Cucurbitales > Cucurbitaceae > Sechiopsis > Sechiopsis laciniata. Next base: position 17,334 of record JBBMKA010012098.1, read on the forward strand.
ATTATTTACTATATTTTGGAGGGTGTGCCATATCAACTTGCCATTGAGTGTGCAGATAACACTGTTGCCATTGGCACAATGTATGAATCGAGCAGCTCAAATGCAAAGATACATGGTCTTCCTCTAGGAAATTACAATGCATTGTTCATGGACAATTTGATCATTGAAGGTAACGAGGAATTAGACCTATCCATACTTTTGAGTGAGGAGTTTCAATATCTTGGACAAGTAAAGAACATCTTTGTACCATGGTCTCGTGCATTGATTATTAAGACAACTACTACTACGCCCAAGAAGGTATACTTTTATATTTCACATTTATCCATTAGTAGTTTCTTAGTTATTTTACTAATCATAGAAATTTTTTATTGTCGTAACCCTCCCTATCAAATAAATCCAAGAGGTTGTGTCTGATCCATAATCAAATAAATCGAAGAAGGTTGTGTCTGATTCACAATCTCATAAGTCGAATCTAATTCTTACATTAAATTTTTTGTCATATTGAATTCTCATGTACTAACTATGAAAATTCTATCTCTAGTGCCCTCATCAAACTAGATCGATAGTGTGTGGATATTACGTCTAAATGTTCCTACGAAGGATGATATCCAAGACAGACACATTCATCGTTAAACTTGTAAGTTTAATTATCATTTAAGTTATAATCCTATTATTAGTTATTTATTGATTATGTTTGTTTATTAATTTTTTATTTTTAATATTTATAGTTTAACACCTCAAACCCATACACTAAAGAAGAAATTGATGTGGTTCGAAAAGAGCGGGCAGAGTTTATAGCTAGCCACATAAATAGTTGATAGGCATGCATCTTGATTAGTTGTATAATTGATAGGAATGCATGTATATTTTGTATAGTTGATATGGACTAGTATAGTTTTATAGGCATACATACATGGTTGCTAAGGACTTTTATAATTGAATGCATGTAATCTTATATGGTTCCGATAATATAACTTCTTAATGTTTGATTACATAGTTTGTTCGTATATGCATTTCAGTGTATAGTTCTAGCTGGACAAAGTCCAATTCTGAAATATTTATGCATTTGAAGTGATTCTGCGAAATAGAATTGCTATGCAGATGAAAAGGTAACCCGATTTCCTGACCAGGTTCCGAGGGCAGCTCGACTTAAAGGGTTCAGAGCTTTCTTCCGACTGTAAAGGGTTCAGTTGCTACTCGACCATAAGATATCTCAGGTGAAGAGCAAAGCCTCTGAACCTTTGTAATTGGCTTCGACTGTAGTCTGAATCTTTAGGATGGAGTATTAGAATGGAAAAATCTATTAGATAATGAACTATTGGTTCTAAGCCATCTCTGGCGATGAATCAACAACCCGAAGTGCTTTTCTTGCGTATTCTTGATAAACCAGCTTATATAGAGATGTAGGAAGATCCGTTTGGGAAGTAAGCAGCCCCTTTGACATCTCCTCATCTGCAAAGAATTCTCGATGTGAAAACACAGAGACAAAAGGATGATTATTGCATCGTTATGCTCCGAAAATTTTCTTTGTAGTAAGTGTTCTTAATTTTTTTTTTCACTAACTATTCTTAAAGTTCTTTACACTAATTAGTGTTCTTAAAGTTCTTGAACTTTGTTTTCATTGCACTAGCTCTGCTCGATCTTAAAGTTCTTTGCACTTTGTCTCTGTTAGAAAACTAAGTGCAAAGAGTAGTATTGCTCAACTACAGGTAAAATACTTTTTTATACAAGTAAAACAAATCTTTAAGTCGAGCACAAATAATGACGGGCCCTAAAATTTATTTATATTATTTATATTTAAAGATGATTTTTTATGACATGTACTTTAGATGACAGGCATATAAATGTCCATCATTAGGGATGAATAATGCCCGTCATTGATAAAATAAGATGACAAGCAAACTAGCTTATCCATAACCTATAATCGCTACAAAATTACTCAAATCAATGTGTATCTCAAGTAAATATTGTATTATAGTATTATAATACCTCTTTTATACTTTTATCGCCTTTTTCTTTTTCTGCGTCCTTTTCAGTAGAGAAGTCTTTTTCGCTCCCCTTATCTTCATTGGTCTAATCCTTATTTCTCTACTATTACCACCACACTGATCTGAAAAGTCTCCATCATGTCCCTCATCCTTTTCTTGGTTTTCATTCTCTTCATCATGTCATTTGTCATTTTTGTCTCCATTTTCAGTTTCATTTTTTTCATTCCTTGTATTTCAACAGACATATCACTCTTTACTGTCCACATGTCATCAAGTTTTTTATTCATACCTTACAAGGATGACTTCACAATTTCTTGTAGTTTGCGAACACATTTCAATACTTCACTAATACCATAGGCATTAACGAGATCCCAAATGCGTTCTTTATCTTTCCAAACTACGTCATCTATGGCAACTTCGTTGGATTTGTCATATTTTAGTTTCTTCAATGATTTTCCTACATCAACAGATTTATCCATTCTCATTTTCTCGACTAAAGCTCTTCGACCTCTTCTTCATACCATAACTCGAAATGCAAGGACAGTTTACTGTCTTTTGATTCTTTTTATTAGGTTGTAAACAGTTAATTCATTACTGGATGTCATATTATTACTAACACATAATATTAAAACTATTAAAAATATTGTATTAAGAGCTTACAAATTGAGATCTTCTATTAGTCAAATCCATAAAAATATTGTATTAAGAGCTTATAGATTCAAATCCACTTTAGACAAATCCTTGCTTTTAACCTCTGACTTCTTGTCTATCACTTCTTCATTGTTTGGTTGAATAAATTTGAACTATAAATTAAAATACATACTTAAAACACATAAATACCATTTAATAAATACCATACTATATCACAACATATACCTTCTTGTGTTCAAACACCCTTTTTCTGCAACTCCTTCCACTTTATGGCGTCATAGGTGCCAAAGATTTTATGTTTTTGTTTCAAATTCAATTCACTCCTAGATAGCCATAGTGGAGAATCTTAAAATAGCACAATATTATAAGTATCATAGTTCTATAAAAATACTATACTACTTGCTAAACAAATACTGTATTTAAAACTGTTAGTACCTTGTACACATCTTTCTTCCCTCCATCACGACCTAATGCTTTTTTCTTTGGACTGGTCCATGAACAATGAAGAGAACACCATTAAATACAAAGAACTCTACTAAACTCGATTTTATGTTTGTATATTAAACAAATACAGATGACCATACAATTCATTTTTCCAATAGTTGTTTCTTGTTCTCTATCTTTCCATGATTTTCTCTTCTTGCTTACTTGAAATGAAAATAGTGCATTATTATATCCAATGTTTGAGTTGGGTTCTAATTGTATGAAAACTAATATTGTATTACTCAAACTTTCGAGTAGAGTATCCCAGAGTTTTACTCTCCTCATTAATCTTTTGTATCTTTCGTGTCTGTCGAACACTATCAACCTAAAATTGTAGAATCTAAATGCGAATAGGAACAATCGCACTAGCTTTTCACTTTCGTGATTGGAGAGACAAGGCATACAAATTTCTCTAAGCCCGTTCTCTTTATTTCTCTACTTGTTTCTCTACAAGTTTCTCTCGGCTCGCTCTTGCTTGCCCCACTCTAGCACTTTCTCTTCAATGCTCTATGGAATGAGAACTCTATTTATAGCCTATTACAAACTTGGTCTCCAAGTTCTTACAAAAAATATGTTTCACTAATTTTTCAATTAAGAATCCACTAATTCCTTAATTAGCTCCTAAATTGAAAAACTATTAATTCCTTAATTATAGCCCTATTTACAACAATTAAACATATTAATAAATTGCATTAAAGTTTATTCCAACAAACTCTTCCATAAACTTTAATGCTTCTTCCAACTGCATGCCAATCATCTTTTTGAATTTATTGAACAATACTTTCGGCAACGGCTTTGTGAAGATATCTGTAACTTGTTTCAGTTCCACGCTTCCTTCCTTCATGGTTCACTAGATTCTTTACTAACTCAATTGTTGATCCATTATCAACCTGAATTACTGTAGCACCAAGTTATTTTAGCTCCATCTTGCTCAACAAGTTTCTCAACCATATCGCATGAGATACGCACCAAGATGCTGCAACATATTCTGCTTCGCATGTCGAAAGCATCACGATCAATTGTTTCTTTGACAGCCAAGTAAATGTTACGTTGTCCATAAATAATGGGTATTCCGAAGTACTTTTCTGATTGTCTATGTCTCTGCATCAACCGCTGTCTGAGTAACCAATCAACTTATACTCTTTCGCTTTCGAATAGAACATCTCAAGTGACACTGTTCCTTGGATTTATCACAGAATTCGCTTCAATGCTTTCCAATGTGAATAAACTGGCTTCTCCATGAACTAACTAACTATGCCAACAGTTAATGCAAGATCCGACCTTGTGCACGTGAGATAGCGAAGGCTTTCTACCAAACTGCGGTATCTACTCGTATCTACACGTTATCCTCCATCGTACATTGAGAGTTTCGTACCTGGTTCCATTGGTATTGAAACCGAGTTACAATTCGCCATCTTGAACTTCTTCATGATCTCCTTTGCATATTACTCTTGCGATACAAAGATTCTCATCTCTCCTTGTTTAACCTCCAAACCAAGGAAAAACTTCAGCAGTCGCAAATCTGTCATCTCAAATTCTCGTGTTATTGTGCTTTTAAACTCTTTTACATCACATTATTGTTACCCTTAAAAATAAGGTCATCAACATAAAGAGCAACAAATATCACATTACCTTCACTCTTCTTTGTGTAAAGCGCATGTTCGTATGAACATTGCTTGTATCCGTTCTCTTTGAAATACGTATCAATACGAGTATTCCACGTACTTCAACCAGTAAAGCGCTTTCTTCAATTTTAGCACTTTCTTCTCTTCTCCAACTTTCGTATATTTGAGTGGTTGCTCAATGTACACTTCCTCTTCAAACACACCGTTCAAGAATGTCGTCTTGACATTCATCTAAAATATCGGCCATCTGAATTGAGCCGCATGGAAAATGAGCAATTAGATTGTCTTCATTCTCGCAACGGGAGCAGAGACTTCGTCAAAGTCAATTCCTGCTTTCTGCTTGTATCCCTTCGCAACAAGTCTAGCTTTGTAGCGCTCTATCTTCCCTTGAGCATTCATCTTCTTCTTGAACACCCACTTCACAATCAGCTAACTTACATTTGGTATTTTTATCAGCTTTCATGTATCATTACGCTCAATCATATTAATCTCTTCATCCATGGTAGTTTTTCACTTCTTGTCTTGCATTGCTTCTTCAAAGCTAATATTTTCTGCATCTACCAAATGACATACAAGATGTACCTCATTAGTCGCATCGTACAAATCTTGCAAACTCCGCATTCTAGGTTGTTGCGGTTCATCCTCATCATCAGTTGTTTCAGACTCTATTGGCTTACTCGTTGATATAACGACTGGTGATTCTCCAACTTCGATGCTAGCTTCCATAGTGTTGTTCCAATCTCATTTACTCGCACATCGCGACTCACCATCACCTCCTTGCTTATTGGGTCAAGTAGCTTGTACCCTTTTGTTTTTTCATCATAGCCAATGAAAATATACTTCTTGCTCTTCTCTTCAAACTTCGTTCTCCGCTGATCAGGTATGTGTACATAAGCCACACTACCAAACACTCTGAGATGCGAAATTGTCGGCTTCTGTCTACTCCATGCCTCTTGTAGTGTCTGATCACTTAACTTTGCATGTGGACATCGATTTTGCATATAAATTATGCACTGTACTACTTTCGTCTAAAATTATTTAGGTATCTTTTTGCTTCGGCATTTCTCAAACCATGTTAAGAATGGTCCTATTTTTTTCTCTCAGTCGTACCATGTTGTTGAGGAGTGTATGGTGCAGTTAGAAATTGCTTTAAGCCTTACTCCTTGCAATACTCCATAAAAGCCATCTAAGTGTATTCGCCACCTCTATCAGATCGCACAGCTTTGATCTGTCAACTAGTTTCCTTCTCCACCTTCGCTTTTAATTTTCTGAATGCCTCGAATGCTTCTGACTTTTCTTTTAAAAAATAAACCCAAGTTTTCTGTGAGAAATCATCAATAAAGGAAATGAAGTACCTTTTACCGCTGAAAGATCCTAGGTAATTGGTTTACATATTTCTGTATGAATAATCTTGAGCGATTACTTTGCCTGATATTCCGCTCTCTTCTAAAATGAGGTTCCCACATGCATGCTGAGCACGCATTCTTCACAAAACTTTCCTTCATAGCCCATGTCAGGTAACCCGTGCACGAAATCCTTCTTCTCTAACTCTTTTAGTCCACCATGATGAAGGTGACCAAAACGAAGATGCCACAGCGATGTCTTATCTTCTACATCTACTCGCAAACACTTTTCTCGTACGCTTCTCAATTCAGTCTATACATGCGATTTCTTTCCATCTCAACATGAATTATCAAGTGTTCTTGCTTGTCCTTCAAGTGCAATACACGATCTTTAAAAAATATAGAGTATTCCTTCTCTGTGAGTTGTCCCAAACTCTAAATATTTTTTTTGAGATCTCATTCATAATAAACTTCCTTGATTGACTCTGTCAAGTCATCCTTCCGCACAAAAGAAATCGTATCTTTGCCTTTTACCTCCACTTTTGACGCATCGCCAAAAGATACATGACCATCTTCAATCTTCCGCATATTTTTTAATAGATGCTTGTGTCTACACATATGATTGCTTGCCTTTGAGTCAAGATACCATATAGTTTCATTGTTAGTGCTTCCGCCTTTATGCGCCATCAATAGAAGACCTTCATTCGCATCGTCTTCTAATGTCAAGTAGGTTGTTTCTTCAATCCTTTTATCTACGCGACAATATCTCACAAAATGCCCCACTTTTCTGCAATTGTAACTTTTTTCGAAATTGCAATCACTTGCATAGTGACTATACTTGTTACATTTATAGCATTCGATGTTGGACTGATTCGATCGACCGCCTCTTTTTTACCGCGTCCTCTTCCGCATCAATTCGCTTGATTCAACTATCCCTTCTCTTCATGATTGTCACTTTGACCACTACGACCATATCCACGACCTCCACGGCTACCGCCTCTAACCTAAAATTGTTTAGAATAGAGTACCTTTTTGTCTTTGAGTGACGCCTTGGCTTGAAACCCTTGCTCCAACATTTCCTACTTCTTCTTATTCTTACGTTGCTCGTGTGCCTCACGAGAATTAGTGAGCTCGTCAATAGTGAGCGTCGCGAGGTCCTTTGACTCTTTTACTGCGCACACCACATTCTCTAAATTATTGGTCAACGATCTCAAAATCTTTTCCACAACTCCCACATCTGTCAGCTTCTCTCCACTGCGATTGAGTTGGTTCACCACCGTGTGTACACGCGTGATGTAGTCAGATACGCTTTCTAACTTCTTCCTCTTTAGGCTCTCCAACTCGTCGCGAAGAATCTAGAGACGCACTTGCTTGACTCGATTGGCTTCTTGAATACTTTCTCTAAAGTGTCTCACGCTTCTTTTGAAGTAGTTGCACTCGCAATCTTCTCAAACCCCAATTCGTCAACTACTCAGAACAACATGTATAATGTCGTTATATCCTTCGATCGCGTCTCTTTCAACGCTTTGGCTTAATTCCTCGTATAAGCCGAAGTATCTTCTGGTTCTTCGAAACCTTCTCTGACAACATCCCATGCATCTGAGATTCGAGAAAAGCTTTTATCTGGGTGCTCTAACTCTCGTAATTCTCCTTCGTCAATCGTGGCAGTGGCATTTGACCCGTCACGTTCGCCATCGGCTCTGATACCAATTTGTAGAATCTAAATGCAAATAACAAATGTGAATAGGAACAATCGCGCTAGCTTTTCGCTTTTGTGATTGGAGAGACAAGGCACACAAATTTCTCTAAACGCTTTCTCTTTATTTCTCTACTTGTTTCTCTACAAGTTTCTCTCTGCTTGCTCTTTCTCGCTCTTGCTTGCTCTTGCTCTAGCACTTTCTCTTCACTGTTCTATGGAATGAGCACTCTATTTATAGCCTATTACAAATTTGGTCTCCAAGTTCTTATAAAAAACATTTCCTACTAATTGCTCAATTAAGGATCCACTAATTTCTTAATTAGCTCCTAAATTGACAACCTATTAATTCTTTAATTATTGCCCTATTTACAACAATTAAACATATTAACAAATTGCATTAAAGTTTATTCTAAGAGAAATGACCGTATTAATTTTAGTTAGGTATTATAATAAACCACACTAAAATGGGAAATTCTTATTAAATGAAAGACAAGAACATTTGAAAAATCTATACCTCATTTTCCATAACCTTCTTTTTCCCCTTTTTCCCTTATCAGACGATGTTTTTTCTTCTTATGTTCCAATTACGCTTACATTAAACAAAAACACATTAAACATGCATAAGACAAAGTAATATACAGATTTTTTACTATTGGTCCCTCAGTAGTACGACTGCCGATGTTCTAAATTAAAATAATAATAATAATAATAATAATAAAAATAAAAAAATAAAAACTTTATTTACAAATATATAAACTTGATTGACAATTAATACAGTATTTTAGTAGTTTTAATACCTCAATCTTCATATATCTCCCTCTAAATGTCGAATTGTAATGAATTGTACTTATTTGAGAGTTTTTTTTTTTTTTTTGGTAGTTGAGGAGTGGTTAACATATACTTCTCCACAATTCCTCGTTTATATTTGGTAATAAACAACCACTTCTCAAACTCTCTATCAAACACCACATTGAATCCTCATCAAACTTCACATGAAATTTATCACTCAACTACTGCTAACATCAATTCTCAAACGAGTGTTTGATTATTCCAACTATTATTAACTTTAATTTCCAAACTAGTAATTAAATTCTTCTAATTTTCATTAACTTTTCCATTTATTTACTCAGACTCTTTTTCACCAAAAATAAATAAACCTATATCTGTAATTAGTTTCTAAACATGGTTTAGTTTTTTAACAAAATCCTTATAATAACTAGTCGAAATATCTTCTCATTTTCGTCGTATTTAAAATTATTCCCTCATTATGACTTATAAAACATTTTTTCTTAGACGTGACTTATAAATCACATTAGATCTCCAGCGTCGTGGTCAAATATATTTAGCTTAATTAAGATGTTTTGATTTAGTGATTTTGATGTTTTGAAAATTGTAATCGTTCATTAATGCTCATGAAATAATTCAAATATTACATTTTTTTTTAAATTAAAAGAAATTTAATTAACATTGATTCATTTGCAATAGTTCATATACCACCTGTTCTTTAAATTGAAAGAAATGCAATGAACATTGTTCCATTTGCAATAATTCATATATTATTAAACAACCACCCAAAATAAACAACAGATTAAATCTAGTGGAAATCAAATTGATTAATCGTTTAACACCTGGAAGAACCACTTTCGACCTGTCTTTGGAGCATATCTCAACCTTTTTGTTAATTATTTTTTAATTGCAAAATATGTGTGCATGCTTTCAATATGTTAAATAAATTTCTGGTATATTCCAATTTAATTTTAAATTTACTGAATAATTTGAAATTATGTTTATAACATATGAATGATATCGAAAGAAACACTAGTTTGTTTATATTTATAAGGGAAGTTACTATCAAAAAAATAATAAATAAATATATAAGGGAAGAAAATTTATAAATTAACTTACTTTAATTTAGTCCATAATACACTTTTTTTATTATAACAATAATTTAAAATTGAAGATTCAACTACGACACTATCCACTTTACTGAGATATGCTTTGAACACTTTAATGTCCTACGATTAGTTAATTAGTCGGAAGTCACGTTACTCGGTCAGTGAGTGAGAGTACGGGGGCAACGTCCCCGATTCGTAAACACATTTCGCATTCATAAGCACATTCCACATTCTTCAAAGGCATTCCGCATTCCACAGCTTAAACGCATTTTGCATTAAGGCCTTTTATGTATTTGAGCATTTGTAATCTGTAACATAGTTTAATAAGAGTGCATATATAAATTCGAATTAAATCCTAGCCGCATGATGATGTTTATTTTCACCTCTCGTTAATAAAATCGTGTCCCCTCTTTGCCAGTGGACTAGCTAACAACGTTAGTGAACAACGTAAATTCTGTGTTGCTCTTCTTCTCTTTATGTTTTCTTTATTCTTTGGTGGTTTGTTTATTGTTGTTTTCATAACACACTTTAAGCATAATCCTCATAATTTTATTTTCTATTTCATCTAAAAAAACATCAAATCAATGGAAATGATTATTAATTACTTATATATACATAATCTTCTTCCCCCTATCTAACCAATGTGAGATAAATTTCTTTATATCCCAACGACAATCATCTTTTCTAATAAAGTTTCATCAAATCTTTAAGTGGGTTCATTTTTTTGTATTTGATACTCAGTGATTTAATTTTTTCCGTAAATAAAGACTGAATCTTCCCTCAAATAGTCAAATTCGTCTAGAGAACATATAACAACTTTGTTTATCTAACATTCAATTACAACGGTTTGGCAGCTCAATATAACACCATACTAAGAAAAATGGGAGACAAGTACACGAGGTAAAATCTCATCTTTTTTTAATGTAACAATATTTAAAATTTGAATAAGTGATATATAATATAATTTTGGCGCGAAAATCTCATCTAATTAGGTGAGATAAGTTTCTATTTATTTTTTTTAAATCGGAAAATTTTCTATTTTCTTTACTTTGTTTGGCAAAATTTTCAATCTTTCCCCTCTCGATTTCCACTAATTCACCGAACATTATGCCGCATAAATTTTCTCAACTAACTTTAACATTTACAAAGTAAAGAGGACCAAATTACATAATATAGGATTGTACCTCAAAATCAATTAATCATGAAAGAAGTAGTTCAAATATCATATAAAGTTGTAAAATATTCCTTACTTTTCCCTGTGAAATAAGTAAAAATCTCCAACATGTCCCTCAAATTCAATACAACTTTATTCTGTCTCATACACATAAGGGTGTTTTGGGTAAGAAAATGAAAATAATTATAGTGAGGATAAGAATTATGAAGAGAATATAAAGGATATGATTATTTAGAAAAGAAAAAAAAAAACATCTGTATTTAAGGGGAAAAAATAATAATTTTAGAGAAAACTGCTACTTATGTTTCAAATGAAAAAAATAATTATGACAAAAATAAAATAGTCCGAAAGAAGTGAAAAAATCCATCATGGAGTGGTTCAGTGGTCAAAAAGACCATTGGGATATTTAAAGTTATATATTCAATCCATGGTAGTTACCTTCCTAGAAATTAATTTCTTACAAGTTTTCTTGACATCAAAATATTGTAGAGTCAGGAGATATGTCCGGTGATATTAGTCGAAGTGTGCACAAATTGACTAAGAGTCACGGATAAAAAAAAAAAAACAGTTTTGGTGAAAATATTACACAGAAATGAGATTATGAAAACAATACTTCTGAGTAGTGTAAAAATAAATAAAATGATTATTCTTTTATAACAATTCTAATTCTCTATGCCTAAAAATGCTATAATAACTTGAGATGAGTGAAATTTGAATATTAACTTATTAATGAAAAAAGAGGATACTACTACTAGGTATGGAGATGAGAGAGTTAAAAGGAATAAATGTGGAAATATGAATGGGATTTGTACAGAGAAAATTATGGAGTGGGTAGGAAGGTGTTTATTGGGAAGTTGTCTGATGTTTTTATGAACATTTCATGGTTGATATGACCATTCAGTCAGAAAAAAAAAAAAAAATGTAGAGAGGTTTGAATTGACTTGTCAAAACTCCCTTAAAAGAACAGAGATCATCAGAACCACAGCAATGACTCAGTGGTCTACACAGCCTCATTCCACAACTTAAACCATTTTCTATTCCCACTTTCCTTCTCCCACTTCTATACATAAATAAAACCTTCAAAATCTTTAATTTACCTCCTTAAAATTAGTCTTTATTGTTTATTTTATGCATCCTTTTAAGTGTAACACAAATTTAAGGTTTATATCCTAAATAAATTTACCCATAATTCGACTATTTTTATGAGATAATTCATCTAACACGTAATATTTTGTTGTAAAAGAAAAACATGCAAAAAAAAATAATTCATAACTAGATGATCTTTCATGCCAACTAGCATAATACTCAACGATATCAATATGTGTGGAGATATGTTTTGAATGATTTAATGTCCAACAGTTAGTTAGTCAGATGTCTCGCTGCCCGGTTAGTGACCAGGACTCTGAAATAATAATAATAACACTCAAATGAAAGTGTTTGTATAAACTCAAATTAAATCTTAGCTGTCTATGATGTTCATTCTCTTTTTCGCCTCTCCTTAATAAAATCGTGCTCCCTCTCTACTCCGTGAACTAGATAACACAACGTTAGTGAACCATGTAAATTTTTGTGTTGTTTCTTCTTTTTTGTTTTCTTATTCTTAGTTTGATTGTTGATTGTCGTTTTCGTAACAATATGTGTACTTAATGATCTATAGGTCATGAATTTAAATTCCTAATTCTTAATTGTTAATAGAGTAAAAAATAAATTTATTAACTAATTCAGACAGGATTTAAAAATTCTCTATAATGAATGTTTATACAAAAAAGTAATCACCATTAATTTTCTCTCAAATAATTATTACTATTATTATCAATAAATTAATTTCAATAAAAAAAAATTCATTTTAAATTTATCATCAAAATTAATTTTAAGTTTTATTTTAACTAATATAGATTAAAATTAGATCGATAACACTCTTTCCCTAATACTTATCATAGATTGAAGATTCAAATCTTAAGGTGATTACCTACATTTTATAAATATTTTTTTTATAATCAAATATAATAAAAATAGGATCATATAGGAGGGGTTTGGACCACCAAGAATAAGAGGGAGAACGGGAATGAAGATGATTTCCTATATTTGGGCCACCGAGAATCATTTCTCTCATAATTACGTTTTCTAAAAATTACTTTTTTCATTCTCTCCTTAACTACTTTTTATTTTCTCTTCAACAACTTTTCATACATCACATCACTATTTTTTATTCTTATCATATTTATTATTTTATTTTTCTCATAATTAATTACATTTATTTCAAACACAAATAATCATTTTCCTTATAATCATTACTTTCATCCCAAACACAAATAATTATTTTCCTTTCTATTTTTCTACCCATTCTCATTTTTCTCTTAATCATTATCATTTTCCTTACTCCAAATACATCCATAATACGTAAACTTTACCAAATATTATTATAGGATCATATATATATAAACAACAATAATTACAAGTCTCTTTGTCATTATCTAATGTCCCGTCTTCTTATATTTTCCTCAGTTTTATTAAATGCAATTTGTACTGGTTTTATTAAAGTCGGCATGGCGTTGTGGGGCCCATCTTCTTCCTTATAATGGTATTAATTTTGTAACTACGCTTTATTCATGGCTATGGCTCCACTTGGGAAGTTTTCGTGTACTACATGATCTGTATTTGATGTGTGCCTTTCCATTAATGGCCCAAACTCCTATTTATCATAATCATTATTTCTTACCTCTTCCTTACGTTATTCTATCATTTACTCAAAGCTTAAAAGTCAAATAAAACAAAAACCAATCTTATGGGAACTCAAACATGTTGGGAAAAATCTTTCCTATTTACAAAATACTGCAAAATTAAAAGAAAACAACAAAATAGAAAAAAAATAATAGATATAAAGAAATTTTACTATGTGAAAAATTGTTACAATCACACTGAATTCTCTTCTTAACTCCAATTACATAAACACACTTTTCAAAGTTTAAACTATTCTTACCATTTGTCTCATTTTTCACAAGAAAATATAAAAGAAATTTGACCAGAGTCAGTACGAGTGCCTCTAACTCGGATGCTTTGAAACCAAAGCTTCATGCTCTTTTTATAGTGCTTGCGCACCACTCCCTTGCATCTTTCCGATGTGGGACAAATTCACTTCTAATATTTTGTCAAAATCCAACAAAACATACTTTAATTTGCTTTTTAAGTATTATACTATTGTTAAAAGATTAGAGATTTAAAGCGCATAAGTTTTTGAAAATTAAGTGTTTAGTACAATAACATCTTTATCAAAAGAAAACCCTTTTTTTTCTTTTTCTTTTATAAGTGATATGTTTAGAAAAAGTAAAGATGTCATTAGATAGAGAGTGTGAAGATTTGTTTAGGAGTCAGTCTAATCTCCCTATTAGGACGAATTAGCTTCAAAAAATCCTTAATAAAACTCCAATAAAAAACCTTCCACAAAATTGTTGGATACAAATAAAGTTATCTCACATTAATTAGATAAGAGGAAAATAATGTGTCCCACACTCTAGAGGGGCTTCTAAGAGAGGAAGGTCCCCAACTAACTCCAAAAAAAAAAAGAGAAAAATAATGTGCATATAAGTAATGACAACTATCTTTATTGATATGATTCTCTTTAAAAATAAAAAAGCAACATCAACCAAAAAATTATTCGGATAAGTTATTAGAGAATATGTAGTTCCAACTCAAAATCAATTGACAATGAAAGAAGTAATTCATATCCCTTTCATATTGTTATGATGTCTCTACTCTTTCCAAAATGAAATCTTTAATATATATAACCATGACAAAAATATGCTCAAAGAAAACAATATTATACCAATATGAAAATCAACACATAGTTATCATCTTAAATATATATATATATATATATATATGTATGTATATATGTTTCGAGTATAATATCACTTTAACTTTAATAACTCAAAGTTTAACTTCACCGATGCTTTTTTCTTTATCTTGTGGTTGTCCAAATTAACTTGCTCGCACCTTGACTATTTTCACCAAATATCTTGACTAAGAGCATCTCATAACACAGCCTAGTTTCTAAAAACCTTATTCCAAAACACACCCTAAACAACCAAAGACTCAAAGGGGGTTTTGTAATTAGCCTTAAGAGTTAAGATCGCTTTCATTTGGTTATGGGGGAAAGAGGAAAGAAAAAGGAATTGAAGAGTCATATAAATACACAACAGATTAGTACTATTGATGGACAGTGTAACAGTAAAAAGGATGGGTTGTGCAAGAGAAAAGATATAAATAAATTATTATTATTATTATTATTAGTCTGTAAAATAAGAGATATTTTCAGAAGGCACTGATTACCACGTGCAAACTGTGGTCATGCACGTGACAATAATCTGTACTATTTCTGTTTTAAAAAGAGAGAGTGAAAGGGAAGAACCAGAAGCTCAAGGGCTAGAGGGTGTCAATAAAATAAGAGATCCCTCATCAAAATCATAGATATAAAAGCATCATCAAAATAATATATATAATAATAATTTTTTTTTAATTTTTAAACAAATAAGAAAGATAAAAGGTTTGGTTTTGTTCAATACTCTCACATGTCTTATCTTTCTTTCAAGGTCTCTCTCATTCCTTTTGCCTTTTCAACCTCTGTGATTGTCATTGACAAGATCCATCTCTTTTTCTTTCTTTCTTTTTTTTTTTTTTTTTTTTTTGCTTTACTGTTTGGAAACTGCAGTTAGACACTGACCCATTTTGTATTTTTTGTCAAAACCTACAACTGTGGTTCTTTGAGATGTCAAATGTATGTGATGTTTTATTGTATAATTTTATGTTTTTAATATATTGTATGTATGTGCATGCATGCATGCATTGAAAAGTAAATATTAAAGAAATAATTAGTCAATATATAAAGATGAAATTAGGATTTTATATCATATTGAGTGAAGTAGAGAGATGATAATAGGAACTGAAAGATTTGAATCTAAGATGGAAAAATTATTGAGAACATGGTCAGATTAAGATGGATTTTAAGTTTATTTATGTTAGTTTGATTTATCTAAATGAAAACATGTTTATTTGGTTTTTGGACTATATTTTCACAAAATAACATAAAAGTAGATATTTGAATCTCTAAAACAAAAGTTGTTTTAGAGATTCAAATATGTATAAAAATATTATATTATTACATTAATTTTTTAAGTCTATAACCTAAGTATAAAGTTTTATACTATGTTTTTTTTTTCTCAATCAAAGTTCTATACCATGTTGAGTTTACTATAAACGATCGATTCTTCTACATCCATGTTAATTTATAATAGAATTGCCTATTCATCTTTACTGCTCTCTTAATAATCCTCCTCTTGAACAAATAAAAGACCATAAAAAACTTCTCTATAAAATAATATTGGTTAAAAATACCATTCTGATCCCTAAATTTTGAGATTCGGTTCATTTGATCCTTAAACTTTAAAAGTCCAATTTTAATTCGTAAAGTTTTAAAAGTTCAATTTTAGTTTCTAAACTTTGAATCTCGTTTCATTTTAGTATCTCAACTTAAAAATTAGGGATAAAAAACATAAATAATTGGTCCTTTGATAATAATAAAAAATATTTATTTATTTTTCTTTACAAAAATTATTTTCTTCTACTATACATCTTAGAAATATGTTCTCATTTTATCTTTGATTGTATTAAAGTTATTAACTTCATTAAACTAATTTGAGGAATATCCCGAAAAGCATTTAGGGAATCGATCTGATTATATCTCTGTTCGTTCCGTTTGAAGAAAGGAAGGATCCCAAAGAATTGATCTTTATTTTAGTTGTTGAATCTCTCTTTGATTGATCAATGTGTGATATTCCGAATCCTCATTACTAATGGAATTGAAATGATCTCTGGATTGATCAGAAGATCCTTTCAATTGGCTAGAATCCGTTACTTGAACGAAACTAGATCTTGTG
>JBBMKA010012147.1:0-34110 GCA_037833695.1 Sechiopsis laciniata
TTTGTGTTTTTCTCATGAAATGTGATTGAGAGAGAGAAATGTGTCAAACTTCTGAATTTTGTGTTTTTCTCATGAAATGTGATTGAGAGAGAGAAATGTGTCAAACTTCTGAATTTTGTGTTTTTCTCATGAAATGTGATTGAGAGAGAGAAATGTGTCAAACTTCTGAATTTTGTGTTTTTCTCATGAAAAGTGATTTTGTTGACCCAATTATATTTGTAATGGAAGATTTTAATTCCTAACTACTTGCGATTCTCTAAGATTTGGAGGCAAAATTTAGCAAGGCAAACATGTTAAATGTTTTTCTAATTTAACTCGATGATATGTCTCGTTTGTGGCCACGGAGAAGAAAAGGAAGAGTGGATAATATTATATTTTCGATCTTCAAACAATATTTGATGTGAGAATTTGAACCTACGATCTCATGTTACTAAAACTCTGTCTTTACTACTACTCTCAAATAAATGAAAGTCAAATACCTACTCATAATTATGGTGTTGAACTGGATTACCACCAAACAAAGAAACTTTTTAGTCTATATTTTCGATCTTTTGATCTTTATAGATCTCACATCATTTATATGTAAGGAAAAAGTATATTTTAGTTTTGAATGAAGTTTCTATTTTATTCATATATTTCAAAATCGAACACTTTTATCATGACATTTATATAACAAAATTTTGAATGACAATTAAATATTAACTAAGATGAGGATTAACACTAATTTTCAATTCTAATACATGGATATACAATGTCATTATTTTGGCTCTTGACATAACTTTATTTTTAAAAAATAAAATCTTACTAACATAATTATTGAAATGTCAAAGATATTTAGTTTTTCAAACATGAAAACCAAATTAGAAACTTTACTCAAATTTTGGAGACTAAAAGTGTATTTTTCTCTATAATCATTATGAGTTTGATCAAGGAGAGCCTTAAGAATTAATGAGGTGTTTGGGGCAAGTGAATCAAATCATGGGGATGGAGAACAATTCTCATTAGCCACGTTTGGACAACCGACAATCATTTATCTATAATCATTATTCATTCATTCCTTAAACCATTTTTTCTTCTTCTCATATTCACTATTTTACTTCTCATAATCATTCCCACTCTAGAGGTACTAGATCCTACCTATTCATTCCCTACACACTAAACACAAATAATTGTTTCCCATAACCATTTCATTCACTCACTATACAAATAATCATTCTTCTCGTGTATATTCTCCTATGTATTCTCAATTCTCCATAATTATTTCATTTCTCTTGCATCAAACGTTCCTTAAGAGATTATAAATTCAATTCATGATAAATACTTACAATTAATTTTTTACAAATTTTTTTGACAACCAAATATTATCGGATCAATCAATTGTGTCGTAATATAATTGACACAATATAATTTTTTCCTTGAAATAACATAGTGGCACAATACTTTTTCGTTGGGTTCCCACTTATTTCCCTAAGAATTTAAGTTGAATAAACATAAAGGATGAAAGGACTAAAACGTACAACAAACAAAATCTAGGAACAACGGGAGTTTATGATACAAAGTAGGTTTCAAACCTTTGACTCAATTTAATAATCATTTCATTTTTCGTATTTTATTTTTTATTTTTAAGACTTAACCTTACATTTACTTAAATTCTCTACATATGATTTCATCATCCTTTAAGAAAATATGTGTATTGTAACCAAAACATTTTAAAACTTTTTTCTTTTTTGCTTTTTTTTTTTTTTTTTTTTACTTTTTAAATTTTGGTTTGATTTTTAAAAACATAAGTAAAATGAAGACATCAAGATAATGAAAATATATGTTATAGTAATTGTAGGCTTCCATTTCAAAAAAAAAAAAAAAGGTTATAAAAGAGGATCTAAATAATTCATTTTCAATTACTTAATTGAAAGGGACTTAGAATATCCAAAAACCAAAATGCCTAAGGAAGCTATGTGTATGAGAAAATCAAGGATAGTCACAGTTGTAGAACAGTGTAAATTAATTCAGGAGACATAAATGAATTGAATAATTAACTATGAATTAAAAAAAAGTAAATGCATTCACCTAAGATTTCCTTGTAATGAACGCCCTATAATGTATTTTTCTCCCACTACCCCTTAGTTTCCTCGGTGTATTAAGAATAAATATTCATTAAGCAAGTGTTTTGTGTAAGGTGGATAAAACATTATAATAATGCAAATTCATACATAATAACTATGCTTATGAACAATTAAATTACCAGGAATCTTGAGATGGCAATCCAAATTCCTCTGTAGAATTTCAGAAAAACGACCGCAAAGCTTCGATGACCTTCTCGGGCCTGTTTATGATGACAATAAACTCGAATTAGCGAAGTCATATGTAAATGAGAAACGTAAAGCTCCGTTTGATAATTATTTGGTTCTTGAAAATTAAGTTTAAGAACAACTAGAGTTTTATCATAAAAATTATGTATAAATTTATGTGTTTAAAACTAGAAATTAAGTAAAAACTTGTGAAATTTAGCTTAAGAATTATAATCTATTTGGAGGTTGATGATTGAAACCTGCAATCTCTTGGTCAAGAATACGTGCTAATTACTATTGAGTTAAGTTCACTTTAGGTGAAAACCATAAAAAGTGTTTGGATGTGGAATTGTAGGATGATTATTTTGAGTGATTATAAATGGGGGATAATTTTGAGTGATTAGAAATTTGAGTTTTAATAATAGCTCGCTTGGATGTAGTTATTTGTAGAAGGGTTGCAATTAATAGCTCGTTTGGATGATGGTTCTTGTAGAGGAGTTGCAGACAATAGCTCGTTTGAATGTATTTAGAAATTAGCGATTATTTTGAGGAGTTAAAAATAAGTGGTTAGAAATGAATTATTAAAAATGAGTAATTATTTTAAGTGATTAAAAATGAGTGTGTCCGGATGTAATTGTTTGAAGATAAGATTAGTAAAGACTCATTTGTAATAATTCGTTAATTCCTTTAAACAAACACCCCATAGTAAAACATGGTAAGAAAATGAGCACACTTTTTTAAAAACAGGAAACTAAAAATGAAATCGTTATCAAACGGGCGAACGAAGTGAAAGAAAATTTACCAGTCCTCTTGGGGCATATGGCCAGCTCCTTCAACTAACTTGAGCTTGATTGCTTCTGAGTTCTGTTTTTGAAACTCTTCTGCAATGGACTGAGGTAGATACTTGTCTGAAATGCCCCAAAGAACAAGGCTTGGTTTGTCCCATCTGTGAGTCACATGAATTTTATTTATGATGAGCTTTTGTCATGTAACCTTAATTTCTCATCCTGACATTAAATCAGAAATGAAAAGTCACCAGCAAGCTGTGGAAAATTTTATTACAGTCTGACATTCATGCATTTCTGGAGATGGGTGCTGATTTTAAAAAAATGTCATGTTTTCCCCCCTTTTTCCTAAACTAACAAAAAAGAGGTTTAAATTTTATTGGGCAAAACAACTTTTTAGTTCTTACGTTTTGGTATAGTTTATATTTCGTCCCTATGTTTCGAAATTGAACATGTTTATTCCTGACATTTCATTAATATTCAATTTTAATCAATGAGATAACAAAATCGTTGGTTATCTAACATAATGTTAACTAAAATGATGACTGGACTAATTTTAAATTTCAATATATTGATAAAGTGATTATTTTAGTTTTAACATAATTTAATTATTTAAAAAAATATAGATTAAAGTAAACTAAAAAAATATACAATGACTCAAAGTGAGCATTAATGAAATGTTAGAGGTAAAAATGTTCAATTTTGAAATATAGAAACTAAATTATAACTAGATTCCAAACCTAGGGATTGAAATAGGTAATTTTTCCAATTTTATTTTAATTCTTGTTTTATCTTAGTTCTAGTTCTAAAACTATCTAAAAGTTCAAAGTTTTTTTTAGTCAGTCAAAACTTTTATAAATATCTACTCACATTCTTCGAGTAACAGATATTTTGCTTAATATAAACCTTAGACCATTTATTTCCAAATTTGACATCAATTGGACATAAGAGAGTTAAAAATGGAATACAAATCCACATCCATCCTTATGGAGCATTTTTTTTAGTACAACTAACGTATTTGGAGTTGAGAGACCCTAATTTAGATGAGAATACATGCTAATTATCGCTAGACTCAGTCTCTTTTGACATGGGTATGGAGTATTTGCTAAATGCATGTTCGCAATATTATTGGGATGAATATTAGAAATCTTATTAAGATACTAAGCCTTTCAAAGTGTTTGGGGGATTCCCCTAAAAAAGAAAAAAAAAAGTGTTTGGGGGATTGTTGTAATTGATTCCTAACAATATAATAGTAAAATAATGATAAAGATTATTTTGGATTTTTATATAAAGTTCAACGAAAGTATGAAACTAAATTATGAGAAACCGAACAAGTGGTCCCGATTCTTCTGTGGCTGCTAACTTTTTAAATTTATTCTGTCCAATGAAAAATGAATTGACAGTAATAACTTTGTGGAGGCGCTTAATAACATAGAAAAAATAGCTACATCAATAATAATGTAACCAGAAAGAAAGTCTAACCTTCCAGAAGCAAAGCCAGTAGCTATTCGGCTTAAGATATCATTGAAATTAGCTTTTCTTGCGGCTTCAAGTAGAGCTGAAAAGAAAAAGGAAATTAGAAAAGTCTATGGTTGACACCTAGAATCAATATTCTCATGGCACCGAGAATTAATACTCATGCCACAAGTGAGTTTTTTTTTTTTTTTTAATCTGTGACTATGTAGATCAGCTTATGTGCATCTCAACTATTCTTACGTGATATACCATTTAACCCTACACCATATTGATGTCAAGAAAATCCATAGAAAATTAAAATCCTAGGTAAAAGTCTACCATGGATTGAACCCATCACATTTTAGTTATTTAAGACTTTCTTGACCATTAGATCATTCTATGTTGGTTTATGCCAAGAGCAACTAATTTGAACTCGTTTTATTTGATTAAAAAAAAAATATTACGACTGGTAACTTACTCCATAAACTTTAAAGTGATAAGTGAATATTTTATTTTTAGGTCTCGTTTGATAACCACTTAATTTTTTGTTTTTGAAATTTAAGCTTAATTTTACTTAAATTTCGTACCATGTGTTTCATCTTTCCTTTAAGAAAATATGTGAATGCTAATCAAATTATAAAAATCAAAACAACCTTTTGGATTTTTTTTTAAAATTTTTAAATTACGGTTTGCTTTTTTTTAACCAAAAAAAAGTTTCCAAAAGGTAAAATATAGATAGCATGTAAGAAAAAAAATATAGAGTTCAGTAGTTGTCCTGAGGCTTAAATTTCAAAAACTCAAAAACTCAAAAACTAAAAACAAAAGGGTCATCAAACGGGGTTAGTAATCGAGTTTAATCGATAAACTTTGATACTTACCGAAACCAGGTGCTCCACTAGACAAGTATGGAAGTCTATAAACATCGGCCTTTTCCAGTTTCAATACGTATCTGCAAGCAGAGAAAACACTTTCTATCAACAGATGTGTACATTGGTTAGTATTCCAAACTGTAATCCAGTAAATTTGGTGTTCATAAAAAACTATTGTACTAAAGTTGTGGTGTTATGTATAGTAAGACATGTAAATTGTTTGCTTTCTGTGGATTTATGAACAAACTGTCGAATAACAACTCTGTAGTTAGAATTACATCACAAGAAGATATAGTCAGTATTAATTAATAGAAGAACAATCCAGTGCCAAGATGCTCATGGATACGTACGCGCTACCTGCTTCAATAAAACGCTCGGCCATAACTGCATTCTGGCATGTAAATTCACCAAACAGAGGGATCCTACACATATCGTAATAACCTGAGATATATCATTAACAAAAATTTGGAAAAAGGAAATGGTGTTTCCAAGCTTAGTTAGAAAGGAAACATAATATTAATTCTTATTGCAAATTGAAAAATATTCTTGATTAATACAGAAATGGATGGATGTTTTGCTTGCAAATCAGAACTTCAAAGCAGCAGAAAATTTAGATGGCTCGATTAGACGTTGTTTGAGAACCATTTGGTTTTTGGAAATTATGCTTATTTTTTCATCAATTCTCTATAATGGGCTTGATCTTTCTTAACAAAACATACAAATTCTCAGACGAATTCCAAATAAAAAAGTTATTTTTTAATTCAAAAATAATTTGGGTAGGGAAATTTGAACCCATAACTTCTTGGTTATCGAATCATACAAGATGTCACTTAAGCTCTCCATTTTTTACAAAAAAAAAAATATATATATATATATATATATATAAAACTAAGGCTTTATTGAATTTGGTTAGGATGAACATACTTTTCTTTAAGGAAGATTGAATCTGAATAAATACAAACTTAAATTTAAAAAACTAAAACGAAAAAACCAAATGGTTATCAAACGGGCCTAATTTTTAGTTTTTAGTTTTCAAATTTTGATTGGGATTTTGAAAACATAGGTAAAAAGTAGTTACAAAACAAGAAAATTCAGAGGTAGAAGTCTAAGCTAATTCATTTAGTCTTTGCAGTACAGAAAAGACGGAAATGAATCAAACTGATAGAATCTGGATCTATCTATTAACAAAGCCTCACGAACATACACGATAAGCCAAGTGATTCGAGGTACTTGGACCCTCCCTAGACTCTTGAGATCTCTCAAGCTCCAATTCTCATACATTTCCAAAGATACCTCCTCACTAAGCAACTCTCCCTATTTATAACCACCATATGTAACTAACTCTCTAACTAATTGCATAAAGGCCCTTATACTATTCTTTAATATTCCAAAGGCCCAAGCCTATCACAAACATGAATAGTTTCTGACATTAAAGTTCCAATGAATTAAGTTAGAATTATCATATTGAACCTTAGCTGTTGAAATAACCCAGGAACAGGAGAAGAAACCGTTAATGGACTGTTTAGAATAGATATCTTTGAAATCCTGTTCTGATTTTTCATGGCCCATGTCAATCCATATGATCCCACCAGAAAACCCTGCAAGGTAAGGTATGAATATTATTAGACAGTGTAGACATCCATCTCAAAATTAATTGGTAATGAGAGGAACAGTCCACTTTTCTTATATATTATTATGATGTCTTCGCTCTTTTCGACGTGGAAACCTCATATATCCCTTCAAGATGGTGCCTCGTTTGGACTCATCAATCTTGAATTGAATCTCAATTTCATTTTTATTAGACCGAATATCCGTTTGAGTTTAATGGGCTCTGATAACACATTAGATAGTGTAGACATTCATCTCAAAACCAATTAGTAATGAGAGGTGTAGTCCACATTTCTTATATATTATTATGAGGTTTTTTTCTGATGTGAGATCCTAACAAACATGTGCATTTTTAAGCAGTCAAATCTTCATATGACACGGGCATCTCAGCTTGGCTATGTATCTAAATTTCATGAACCACCTTATGTTCTGTCTCCAACCTGAATCACTAAGTTAAAGGGAGTGTTGACACCGAGCTTGTCAAGTAGTTTATCCAGTTCCTCATGGTACTCTTTCTCTGTGTCAATGCAAATATCACATATCACGTTACATAAGTGTATATTCAAACAACCAAAGATTATAAAACGACTGATTAAAATGTGCAAAAACCTGTATAATTAAATCCATATCCTGGCTGCGGCTTGTCACTGAAACCGAATCCTATCCAATCAGGAGCAAAGCAGTGGAATCCAAGACCAGACAACTAGTCAACACAACAGAAAAAATAAAAATTGTGAAGTTTCACTAAGAAAAAAAATGCAATGGTACAACTTAAAAGGAACTCTCATTATATAAGATTGAAACTTAAGGCTGCGTTCGTTTTTGGTAGAAGTATAGTGGTAAACAAACACTCTTTTAGAACCTCTTATTTGTATTTGGTGGTGAACAATCATCCTTAACCACTCGTCAGACCCTCCATCAAACACTAAATCAAATCCTTCATCAAACTTATCACTCAACCACTACTAACATCAATCTCCAAACGATTAGTTAATTATCCAACCACTACTATCAAGTAACATCAATCCATAAATGAGTAATTAATTACTCCAATCACTTCTAACACCAATTCTCAAACGAGTAGTTAACTACTCCATCAAGTCCAAACACTCTCTAAGGAACATGGATCGTGTAACTATCGAAGCTTAGCACTGACAAGATTTCGGTCATTAGAAAAGAATAAAACTAAAATGGGTTGAAGAACAGGTTAATGAGTTCCAAGGTTTTGAGATTTTGGAAACTTGATAACAAGAAGTCTAATGCAGATTTCAACATGAATTTAGCAAGACCTCAGACATAACAGTTCGATAGCTATAAGATTGTGTTGGAGCGCCATGAAGGAAGACTATAGTTCCCCGCCGGCTTTGAGCAGACCCTACAAGATCAAAAGATACTCATTGCTTATCACTGAACAAAAGAACTTAGAAATTGCTGATATGACTTACCAGTCTCTCTAACAAACCATCTGAATTTCCCAGATTTGACATAAGAGCCATATTCCTTTCCCTTGTCCTCTATTCTCTATTGAAAGATAAACATGTTAGATGCATTAGAATCCCCCATATGGTTAAAATTCTGCCAGTATCAACGATCCTAGAAATCTTTTGATATCAATAAATGTCCAAGTCAATTGATCAACTGACTTTACTATATTTGATTATCAAAATAATCGGTAGGAAATTAGTCTGACCTTACTATATTTTATTGTCAAAATAAATGGTAGGAAATTAATTTTTAAGTTGATGGATTGAGCTCATAATCTCGAAACACTTCTTAAGCTGTATGGCACTTATTGGATCACTGGGTAAGCCATGATAGTTTCATAGTAATTCATAGATGGAATAATTTAATAAAATAAAGTTTGGAGCACGAATCCCTCCTATCATAAGCTAGTCTACCTATTTTCAATTGATAGTCTAGGTGAACATAAGAAACAAATTAAGATCACTGTTACTCATGAGAGATACACAAATGAAATATTAGGGGCGTGCATGGGCTAAATTAGGTTAGGATGATTTTTTGGAACAACTCAAATTTTCGGGTTGGTCAATCCACCAATCCGTCTAACCTTATGCATTAAAGCAAACCAATCTAACCTAGCCCATATATTTTCGGGTTCAGTTAGCGGGTTATCGGATTGTATTTTAGTTTGGGTTGAGTTGGGTTGAACAAGCCTTAACCTAAAGAAAATTGTAATCCAACTCAACCATTACATTTTGGGTTGAGTGGTTCAAATTACTCGGGTTTTCGGTACAAATATTGATCCGAAGCACTAGAAATAAACATTAGAAACCAATAGGTCATAAACGAGTAATCAAAACTAACAAGCACAAGCCAATCAGTTCCACAAATAGTTCGAATTACTAATTTCCCAATCGATCAAAAAAATGGATGAATTCAATTTCCCACAACCCGATCAATGATTTAAAATTAGGGTTGCCAAAATGGAAAACTAATTGAACTTACATAGAGCATCTGGCCGACATTGCCATCTTCAGCAGGGCTTTCAGGAAGTTGAATCGCACTACGGCTGGACGGATTGTCAGTGACGAACCCAAACGGGTTGAAACCTGGAGAATCGGCGTCGCCGGCGTCCGTTTCGTCTTTTCCCTTGGCTGTGGCTGTGATTCGGCCGGCGGCTGTTGCCGGTCGGATTCTTGCGGCGGAGGTGGCGGCGGTGAAGTGGTGGTTGGATTTGGTGGAGGCGGGAAGGGAAGAGAGTGGATAAGGCGGCGACAGGTTGAGAGGCTGAGAGAGCATAGCTCTGGCCATTGGCTCTGTTTTACGGGTTTGAGGCTCAGAATCCACCAACGGTTTTAACTGATTTTTTCATTATTATTATTATTATTTTTAATATAAGGGTTCCGAATTCTTTCTATGGATTGTGATTATTATTTTTTAATTCAATTATATGGATGGAGTAATTTGAATATGGAGTTTCTCAAACAAAAAAAAAAAAAAAAGTAATTTGAATATGGAAGGTCGATGGATCAATCGAGTAATATGATGAATATGTTGGTTGAATAATTGGTTAAAAACATGAAGTAAATTTGAAGAAAAAAAAAACGTACAAAAAGTCATGCTATTGGTACATTTGTCCTATACGTGCAAATCCAAATTGGACGGATCAGTAGAGCATAAACTTAAAGAATTGAAGAAGACCATTTGTGAACAAGAAAATATCATCGCAATTTGAACTTAATCTTGATGAAACAATACAAAAGTTAGATTTTAGTCAATGTAATTTCAAAAAGTATAATTCAAACTCTATGTTTCAAAAGGTTATAATTTAGTCCTTTGAAAAAAAATTAGAATTTAATTTTTATGGTTTAAAAATGTTCTTATGCTTTAATAAAATCTAAAATATAATTATTGTCATTTATAAACACATACGAATTAAATACATAGAAGCTCACAATTCATATGTAAATGATATGCTTTTTTTGTTCAATCACCCACTTAACTTAAAATTTCATTATCGACATATGAATAACTAATTTCAAAGTATTTAACTTACTAACAATTATGAATGTCAAAAGACTATTTTTTAGATTTTATCAAACCACTGATATTAAACTCTAGTTTTTGAAGTCGTAGACACTAAATTCTAACTTCTTTAACTCATAAGAACAAACTAATTTTAGTTTTTGAAACCACAGAGACTAAACTCTAACTTTGTTTAATCCACCGAAATGGTCAGTGATGCGTTGATTCCATTTTTAGGTGGTAACGCAGTTAAATACCACAATTACATGTTCGATAAAGAAAATCGGTATTTGACTCTCATTTGTTTGAGAATAGTTTAGAATTAACTATGTGGGATTCAAACCAACCCTATTGACTTAAAAGGTTATTAAAAGAATTATTTATGGTTGTAGCCCAACAAGCATTCATATTCTTTAATACTATTCGGGTTCTATCTATATCTTATCTATATTTTCAGAATACAAACCAAAATTTGGAAACAACACGAAAAATAGTTTCAAAAAGTTTGTTTTTATTTTTTGAAATGTGGTTAGCATTGACGTATTGTTTTAAAGGAAATATCGTAGGAAAGATGGAACATATTATAGGAAATTTGAGTAAAAATAAGTTAAAAATTAAAAACAAAAAAATAAATGGTTATCAAACATGACCTTGGTTTTTCAATTTTAGTTTTTTAGTTCGAATTAAAAAGGGGATCATAAATCCTAGATAGATGATACTACTACTCTCAAATAATATGAAAGTCAAATACCGATTTTTCAAAATCAAATCCGTAATCTATGGAGTTAATTAGATTACAATCAATCAAATTGATTTTGATGTTTGAAATTAACTTTATGTTTACTAAGAGTTTTTATACATAATTTCATCTTCTTGATCAAATATGTGAATCTTAACTAAACTTCTTAAACCAAAATAAGTATTTGGAAACTATTTTTTTGAGCTTTGGAATTGTTGTTTGTTTTTTAAAATATAAGTAAATTATAAATATAAAAATACTAAAAATCACATGTTAAATTGGAAGTTGTAAGCTTGAAATTTAAAAACCAAATGATTATCTTTTTTAAGTACAAGTTAGAGGAAGAGAACACAAACCCAAATGATTATGAAATGGTTCTAAAAATTTGAATTTCCTCCCAATTTATGGTTGAACCAAAAAAAAAGAAGAAAATAAACAATTAATTGAGAAAAATATTAAATTACGAAAATAACATAGTACTAATTTTAATATATGTTCTAGACAATAAAAAGCTTGACTTTTAAATAATTTCGAATTTGAAAATAAGAAAATTGTACAAAGAAATAGGGTTATAAGTGGAATTTTTAAGAAAGAGAGAAAAAAGAACAAGCGCCAAGCAAAGTGAAAACCCTCATTTTCAGAGGTTTTGGCGCGAATTTTGTAGAGCTCCTTCTTCTCAAGCTCGCGTCTCGATTCCATTACTAGAGAAATTACTGACCGCCATAGCTTCTCTCCTCTCAAGGTACGTTCTATTCTCGCTCGTTCTTAGATTTCCTGTTTTGTTTCAAAGAAAATGATCCACTGAATGAAAAACACGATGCTAATAAATCAATTTCTGATCTATGGAGGGTTTAGACCCGATAAGCTTCGATTATCCTATGTTTTATCTTCCATATGCGTTTTCTATTCCGTATTTGCAGGTTTGTTCATATCTATGTTGAAATTTTTGGAAATAGAGTATTTGTTGATCAGTTTTCAAGATTAGGAAGCTTACACTTTTTTTGGGAATCGTCTGTGTTGAGATATACCTTGAAGTATAATACTCCGGAACCTAGATGAAATATGTATTGAGTTTATGTTTTGTTTTTGGGCTTTTATGCATATAAGATAATATGAGCTTCCAACTCAAAACCGATTGGTAGTGACGGGAGTAGTTCATATCTCTCTTATAAACACGTTGTCCCCTCAAGATGGTGCTATATAGGGAAGACCATCTTAGATTGGATTCGAATTCGTGAACCTAAATACCCACTTTGATTTTCTTGCTTGGGTCGGCTCCAATTTGTTGGGATCAAATACCCGCTAAGCTTATGCCCGCTTGGGTGGGGTCCAAATCATCTACCTAGGGCTAGATCAAAATACGGGGGACCAATAATCTCATAGAGCTCTTATACCATAGTAGATAATAACTTGGGCTTTGAAGGTGTGCTCCCCTCAAGATCTCAGGTTCGAAAATCACCTTGTGTTATTAATTTGTAGACATCTCCCGTGTTTTCATTTCTTCGATGTCTTCCAGTGTTTGGCCTAGGGATGGGTGTGTTTAGCCTGGGTATAGTGGAGCGAAACTCTGATTTGCCGGTTTCAAAAAAAAAAAAAAAATCATAGTAGATAATATGAGGTTCCACCTCAAAACCAATTGGTAGTGAGGGGAGTAACCCATATCTCTCTCATATAGATGTTGAAGACTCCAACATTGTATCTCTTTAATAAAACTGTTCTCTCTCTTTTGCCTTTGGATGTAGTTAACACATCGTCAATGAACCACGTAATTTGTGTGTTTTCTCTTACATTTTTTCTTTACTTGTTGTTCGGTTTTCTTAACAGTCTTTTTCATTTCTTTTTCCAATCAGGTTAGGAAGACTTAGTTTTAGACTGAGAAATGAAGTTTAAGGCATATATCACCGATAATGGGGTAAATCTACTGGAGAGGAGGTTTCTACCAGCCCTAGATAAGATGGGCAAAATCTGCCATCTCTATTTGACTAGAGATTATGTTATATTCCTGCATAACCTCCTTAATAGTGATGGAATTCAATCAATTGCTCAGTTTCGTAAGGAAGCTTTGTTTGATGATTATCGAATCTCCAGCCAGAACGATGATCGAATTGCGTTTACCATAGACATCTCTCTTCTCCACCGTGCAGTTCGTAGTAGTGTTAGCATTTGTTCTGAGTTCGGTAATGGTCCAACAGCAAATCGCCTTCAAATTAAGTTGGTGAAGAAGTTGCCTCTGAATTGCACTCAACCAATGCCTTTTCTTACATTTGAGACTAAAGGTTACAAGTCTGCTGTCATTCAAGATGTACCAATCTCAAAGCCTATGTCTAGAGCTCAAGTTCTTGAACTTCAAACTGCTCTAGATATGGCACAGGATTTGCCTCAGACTCTTGTGCAGGTTTCTTTTTTTTAATTCAACAATTGTTTGGGACTGGGAGATTCAAACCCATAACCTGTTGGTTATGTGGTCATATTTTATGTTAGTTGAATTCAGCTCTTGTTGGTCGCTTGTGCAGGTTTCTGATCTTAACCAGCTGCAGAACTTTGTGGATCGAATGAAGAATGTTGGCGATTTGCTGAATGTCTCCATAAGCAAGTATGGAGATTTGCACGTGCAGATTTCCACAACGTTGATCACCCTCGGTGCCGAGTATCGAAAACTATTCGTGATAGGGGAACAAGCTATTGCTCCAGCTGAAGACCAAAATCTAAGTGCTCAGACTCGATCGACCAGGGCGGTATCGAGGGGGGATGCTCAATCTGTACAGGTTAGTGTGAAGCACTTTGCCAAGAGTCTTCAGTATCATTTGGCCAAGCCAGATTGCACTTTCTATGGCATTGCTCCTCAGGGCGTCTGCTTGACAGTGATATTTCAGTTCTTCATTCCTGGATCTCGACAGACCGATAAATCAATCAGTCTACATTGCCGGCTACCTGTTCTAGACCCTGGTACGAGTTAAATTTTGACTGCTTCTCTCATGTTGGCTATGATTGTTCGAGCAAATGTTGGAATTTGGCTGAGTGGTATTGGTCATTTGACGCTATGAATCTATGAATTTACTGAATGTAGTACCTCTTAAAGTTTCTGTAGTCAGGTGGAAGTATTTGTGTTTTTTTTCTTTGAACATATACAAAATGAAATTCTGTGTCATTTACTGGTGGATTTAAGAATTCAGGGTCTAAGTAAACAGCTAGAAAGAGACTAGAGAGGAAGAGGGTAGGTTATTGATTTAAGAAATCAAGGCTATCACTTTATGCAAACATAAACTATGTTTGGAAAGGTGGAAGCCTAGGGGTGAAGAGGATCTCGGGGAATTAAGAGGTGAATGGTTTTAATATTCTATGGATTTCCTTAAATCTAAATGTTGTAGAGTTAGTTGGTATATTCTTAAACAATAGTCGATGTGCATTTTTGGGATATTAGGTGCATACTCACTAATTTTACGTTGTATTTTGTCTAGTTTAGCATTAATTTCTTTAGTTTGAAAATAGATTTATGATTTAAAAATAATTTATGATTTAAAAATAATGTGCGGTGAGCGTGGATCGAACACGCGACCTTCAGATCTTCAGTCTGACGCTCTCCCAACTGAGCTATCCCCGCAACTTGTCACTAAAATTCAATGTAAATTATGGATTCTTCAAAATATGGATCATCAACAAAGGAAAACAAAACTTGTGTTTAAAAAAATGCGGTGAGCGTGGATCGAACACGCGGCCTTCAAATCTTCAGTCTGACGCTCTCCCAACTGAGCTATCCCCACAGCTTGTTTTAAAAGTTAAACGTAAATTTATGGATTCTTCAAAATATGAATTATCATAAAATTAAATTTATATTTATCTAACTTGTGTTTGTTCGAAGGAATTAACCACCGAATTAGCTTTTATAATAAAGTTTCTTTAAACGAACGAGTTAGTGTGATAATTCAAAAAAATTATTCATCTCTAATCATTCAAAATAATCATTTATTTCTAACTACTCATTTTTAAGTATTCATGTCTAATCATTAATTTATTACTCAAAATAATCACCGTTAACTTTTTCCTTAATAAAATTTGAAAATATATCCACATATTTACACTATGGATAATGTGATGATTGAACTCATCACCTTCAACACTCTAAGACTTTATTTGACTACTTGAGTCACTCTATGATGGTTAAGTTGAATTCATCGTAGCCATCTATTTAGAAATTGATTTTCACACATTTTTCGAAAATTGACTTCAATTGACTGAATAAAGGGAAGTTGGTAAGTTTTTTAGTATATATTGGTCTGTATTGACTAAAAAAAATTTTAACAAAAAGTTTCTGTTAATTGGGTTGATTTGATCAGTTTTTAATACAAATTTTCTTTAGGTAATATTAATATTTTTTAACCCTAAATTACTTTTTAATTAATATATAATCATATAATTAATCAAATTTCTTGTTCATTATTGTAAAATTAACTTAAATTTACACATGTTTCGAAAAAGTATTTGATATGACCAATTTTTAAAAAAATTAATCCTCAAAATTTCACTAAAAAATGAATTAAACGGCTAGTCCATACTTAATTTTCTTTTTTTCTAACTAAATTTTTAAGCAAATTGATAGGTCGATTTCAGTGTTGATTTTTACTGAAAACCGACACCAACCAACCCCTCTAAACTTGAGTTCAAATATTCCAATCCCATAATTATTAACAAAAAATGAAAGTAAAATTTTAAAAAATGTGATGTGATTATTTGTTGAGAGATTGCAATTAATAACTCGTTTGGATGATAATTTTTGTATAGAGACTGCAGAAAATAGAACATTTGGATGTGGTTAGAAATAAGTAATTATTTTGAAGGGTTATATATGAGTAATTATTTTGAGAAGTTAAAAATGAATGGTTGAAAACGAATGATTAGAAATGAGTGATTAAAATGACAGATTATTTTAAGTAATTATAATAATTCGTTTTGACGTAATTGTTTGGAAAGTCTTTATAAAACCTAATTTTTAATAGCTCGTTAATCACCTCAAACAAAAATCGGGAAAGTACAAAATTGGGTGTTGCTGTTGGGCCTGAAATTCAACCCGCAGGAACTACAAAAACGGCCCAAAACCACGACTAAGCCAGTCAAACCCGTGTCTCCGATTCCGACCGAGAAACGATTCCGGAGCACTGAGTTCGGTTCTCCGGCGACCCCTTTCGCCGGAATCCCGTTTTTCTTACAATATGAATCACTACACTAACGACCTGTCTGCGTTAGATTTCAATTTTGGCCTCTACGAGCCCTACGGCGAGCCCTTCTCACATCTTCGCGCTTCATCGGCTATTTCTTCAACTGCTTTCCTCGATGAAAACGACGACGTTTACCGTCCTAGATGGACTGCAAGAACTAACCGTGAAATTCCCGCCGGCAGCCCCCTTAATAGCCGGCATGATGGTTCTTCGCCTCTTCCTCTGGGAATGGACTGGAGTCCCCCTCCTCAGAAATGGGTATTGGTTTTTATTTTATTTTTTTAAATTTTGAGTTTGATCCTGAATGCTGCTGCTCATATTAGTCGTTTGGATGAGAATTTGTAGGAGTGATTAGAAAGAGGAGTTATTTTGAATCATTAGAAATTGGGATTTTTGCGATAGCTTGTTTGGATTGAGTTTTTTTGTGGAAGAGTTATAGGTAATAGCTCGTTTGG
Source organism: Sechiopsis laciniata (assembly GCA_037833695.1). Taxonomy (NCBI): domain Eukaryota; kingdom Viridiplantae; phylum Streptophyta; class Magnoliopsida; order Cucurbitales; family Cucurbitaceae; genus Sechiopsis; species Sechiopsis laciniata. Next base: position 16,899 of record JBBMKA010012147.1, read on the forward strand.
ATGAAGATTTTGGTTGAGTAGTTGCATAGAATTACTCGTTTGGATGGAGATTTTGGAGGAAGAGTTATATGTTGAGCGGTTAAATAATGAAGGATTAATTTGATTGATTTGAAATGAGTGATTATTTTGAGTGGTTAAAAATGAGTGATTGTTTTGAGTGATTAGAATAAATCGTTTGGATGAGGTTTTTTGAAGAGCGATTGTAATAGCTCATTTGTAATAGCTCGTTAAAAATCGCATAACAAACACCTTTGGGTTTTTGCTGTTTTGACTTTTTCATATTCAATTTGTAGCTTTGATGAAGTGAATTGCATGTTGGGATCTTCATTGAAATTCCGTTGTTGGTTGTGATTAGTTTAGTGGTAGTTTGAATATGATTGGAGCTGATTATCTTTTCTTTAGGCCATATGTAGACCCGGCTTGAATACAACAAAATTGATTTTATTGTTTTGGGTGTTGAGTGTTTTAGACTCTTCGGGTTTTGAATTATAAGTTTGATCTTCAATGCTGCTGCTCATATAATTCGTTTTTGGGTTTAGCTTCTTTTTGACGTTTTCATATTCAATTTGTAGCTTTGATTAAGAGAATTGCATTTTGGTATCTTTGTTTAAAGTCCGCAGTTGGTTGTGATCAGTTTGGTGGTTGTTTGAATACGATTGGAGTCTTGGACCTGATTATTTTTTTCCTTAGGCCATATGTAACATTGTGGAAGAAGTGAAAAGGTATTTATTTAGTTGTTCTCGAGTTTTTTTTACTGGTTTCTTGCAAATGCAAATATTTTTATCATCCAACTGCACTGCTGCTTGCAAGCTAGCATGATGTTATTAGGATGTCGATTGGTGCTGCTCTGCTTTCATGCACCTTGTTTTCTGAGTTGGGGGACTTGGGGTTTGTGCTATGGAGACTTTCTTAAATGATATATCTTCAACGGCTTGATATAGTCAGGGCTTTGAGTAGGGTTTTTATAGCATATCAAGGGCTTTTGGGGTCAATTCTTCAAATTTACCGTGATGGAGATGTGAGAAGTAGTTGTAACCATGGAAGATGGGATTGGTTTGACATCATGGGAATGTTTCCAACCTCAGTCTCGAATTCCCAATGGAGTACCTTACTCTATCTATCGCGTTTTTTCTTCTCTTTCTCAAACATTGTACTGCTAGAATGGAAGAATTTGTTTACAGTTTTGAAAATTGAAATGGTAGTTTTCCTTGTTTTTTAACTTGGTTTATGCCTTTTTTTGGAATTGGTGGATGGAAAGAAATAGCAGGATTTTTAACGATACACATCAATCTTTGGATAGCCTTATTGAATCAACAATCCACATGGGTCTATATTGGTGTCATCATAATACTTCTTTTTGTAACTATGTCCTCACTACTTTATTTAAACATTGGCAACACATTATGTAATAGTCTAGATCTTTTTTGTTCTTTTTCATACATCAATGAAAAGTCTCTGTTTCTTATCCAAAAAAAAAAAAAAAATGTTTTCCTTGTTTTTGTTTTAAGATCCTACGAACTAGTTTGGTTGGAAATAAACCTAAGAGTTTCTAATGATAATAATACAAATTAGGATTCCCTGGTAGCTCTCTATCAAATTACTTTTGTTTTATTGTCCTGTTTCCCAATTGGAAAGCATTATTCTAAGTTGTGAGCTTCTTCATTCTTAGGAGTTAGGATTGTTTGCTTTACTTATTGTATACTTTTTAATTTGAAAATCTTTATTGTTCCTTTTTTGTTAAAAAAAGGATGGACAGGGCACTGCGTGGCCTCATGATCCACCCAATGGATGGAGTTATTGTGTCACAATTCCTTCTTGGACTATAGTTCCCAAATCAAATGGTTCAGATCCTGTGGTGGTAATTTCCATGTTTCTATTGTCTGTCTTTTAAATGCAGAAATGATAATCATTGTTTATGCATGTGTATTCATATGACTTGTGAGTGAGTATTCTTCATTTCCTCCCTACGATTAAGTCTTACTTTTACTTTTATTTTATCTGTGCAATCTAAATAACCAGGTTTGTGAATCTTAATTGTCTTAATTTTCTTTTCGTGGTGGTTTATGCAACCTTTTATCAATATTAAAATTTACAATTAAAGTTATTATTTTAAAATTAAAATGAAATTCTTACCATTTTATCTCTATAATTGGTATTGGGTATGCATTTTATTTTGTGGATTTTAACTCAAACATGGTGTATGAAGTAAAAATTGGATTAGATGTTTATCCATTGTGATGTGATCAGGTTTTCGTATTTTCTTCTTTTTTATTTATCTCACTCACGAGGAGATTTTTGTTTTAAAAAATAAAAAATAAAAACAGGCTACTATTGCAAAATATGATCTTTCAATATTTGTAAGCACACTATATTCTTCAACTTTGGTCTGCTGTCTTCTTGTTATTATAAGTTATAGATTTTGTTTATATTCCTGGGTGCACTCTTATTAATTTTATATAGGTTTATGATTTCTTTCTATCTTCTGCTTTAACAATCCAAATTTATAGTTTTACACAGTTCAAGTTGGATTGCAATCCCCAGAAGGTATCACCTCTATAAGAGAAATATCAAGAAGATTTAATGAGTTTCTAGAACTATTTTTCGAGGTACAGTTATTATCTTATGTTTCTTAAAATTGTTACTGTTCCTCATTATGTACTATTTATATTAATTTTAGGTGTTACTGTATTTTTTTCCTTCCATTTATAATCTGGAAGATTCATCTTTAAGCATGCTGTGAACTTATCTGTTCTCTTCATTATCTTCTGTAGCTCAAAAGAGCATTGCCCAAGAAGAATTTACCTCCAGCTCCTCCGAAAAAGGTTTTGAGAATGAAAAGTAGCACGTTTCACGACAAAGTACGTTGAATCTTGCGTTTCAATTTTTCTTTATTTTTGTATGTTACCTTTGAAGGTTTTACTGTTTAATCAAGTATGAGCGATGTATTTTTATGCCTGACAATTGTGCATGATAAGTATGATGACCAATCAAAGCAAGGAACTGAAAATAATCTAAAACTCCATTAATTATTTAATTGCAGCGGAAGTCTTCCTTGGAGGAATGGATAGAAAAGATGCTGTCAGACATAGACGTATCGAGAAGTGCTCCCGTGGCAAGTTTTCTTGAACTGGAAGCTGCTGTGAGATCTTGTAGGTGTCATATGGATGCATGTTGACATGAAAGAAAAGCAAGAAAGAAAATCTTGAGCAACCACACATGATTTAAGTGAACATATTAGACATATTATTAACTAGCGGCTGATTCTATGCATTTTAATTTTTCAGTTTTCAGTGATGTTGATCACCGGACATCAACTGCACCGGTCCAACCAATTACGCTTACAAGCTCAACTGTGTCTATTGCTGCTTCTTCTTCTGTTGCCTCCAGTCCACATGATGATACTTGTTATGGAGAATCTGAACTTGGAACTCCAGGATATGGAGACGATGAGGGGGCAGAATTGGTAATGGATAAATCTGCATTGGAAAAAACTGGAACAGACATGGAAAATCTTGTCCTAAGACCGAACCAAGAAGTTTTTGTGAGACAACTCCTTGCAACAAAGGTACGAGTGATGTTGATTGTGGACCATTTATGTGCTTCATATTTAGATACTTAAAATATGTTCATAATGTGTTAGATCAGATTCAATTTTTTTCCATTTCCATTATGGAGATGTTCAACGTTTAAATTTTCATTCAGATTGTTTTTATTAGATATCATTTAGATTGTTGATACATGATATTAGCCCAATCCTTATCCCATTGGTTTTGTTTCATCGCCTCCATCAAATAATTTGTTTACCTTTTAATATTTTAGTTAGCCGGAGGATACTTTGGCTAGAGGTCTTCCTTCTTATTTGACCATATATCTCTCATTTAGAAGTCTATAGTAATATTTCCACATTTACAGTACAGTTTTCATCAATTTAGATAATTAAACCACCGTTTCAATGGTTTTGCCTTCAAAGTAGTATGGTTGTCTCGTTGTTACTTCATAGTCTTTTAAGTCCTTATACCATAGGATTTTCAGATTATCATTTCTCTTGATTTCAATATTTCAAACACAACATAAAACTATATTGCAGTATCAGGAGAAATTACAATATCAATTGCCTTTTGAGAGGACTGTGTCCCCTTAAGTCCCACACTAAACTATGCCGAAAATCTGTACATCTTTCTAAAAACCTTAACTCCCCTATTTACAGCCAAGTCACTCATCACTTTTTTTTTTTGGAAACCGAGAAATCGGAGCTTCGCTCCACCTTCGTCACTAATTACTACTACCCTTATTAATATCCCAATAATTTTCCTAACGTATCACTTACTAGTACTCTCAGGAATATCTATTGCAGGTTAGAGACTTGTAACTATAACTTGAAACCACCACTAACAAGGTTCTAAAGAAAACATGCAATGCAATCTCAAACAAAAAGGAAAAATTTTCCCAAATGCAAATTGATATAGTAAAACTTAAAAGAAATGCCTAGAGATGGATGAAAGATTAAAATCTGTACGGGATGAATTCTCGGCTTTATTATTTGTCCGATCGCATTGTCACTTAGACTTCAAACAACTAATAGAATGCCTTGAAAATTTTCCAGGATGAACAGGCTCCCACAGAATCAACAATAATGTCAATATTAGAGGAGAACAAAATTTTGCTGCAAGAGTTGGATACTTCAAGTGAACAGCTCGAGTACTTGCAAAAACAATTTGAAGAGTTTGTGACGAAATCAAAGGAAGATGTTGAAATGTTTGTCAAAGAAATTAAATCTCTTCGAGATACTCAATTGGACATGAAGCAGGAGTGCAGCCAACTGATGAAAGCGAAATCAGAATTAGAGGTAAATTTATCCTTTTCCCCAGCAAGTTTAAATGCAGGCTGGTGAGCCTTATGAAAAATTTTATTGTAAGAGTTGGATGCATAAGCCTGGATAAAGGACTTATTGGTAACAAGTGTTCAACATCAATGATTAAGATGGGAAATGTAATGAGGTCTCTGACGCTACACTGCATTCAAATAGATGCGTCCTTTAATAGTAAAGTGCAATAGTCATTTATCGTTAAACTTTGTTTTGGGGTGAAAAAAACAACCGGATTTTCAGAGACTCAACTGTATCACTTGCATCCCTCATCGAGGATACTACTGACACTGGAATTTTTTGGAGTCATAGGCTTCTCCTTTTTGTAACTATGACCTTTCTTTCTTATTTGCTCATTGGTATCATCTTCTGTAACTGTTTTGATAGGACTTTGTTTTTCTTATTCATTAACCAATGAAAAGTGTTGGTTTCCTATAAAAAAAAAACATCCTTCTTTTATGGAACTTATGCTTATTTGGTCAACCCTTGGTCTAGGGGTGAAGGAGGACTGTGTGGATCTAAAAAATTTTAGATTCAATCTATGGTGATCATTTTACCTAGAAATTAGTTTCTTATGAATGTTTTTTTTATAGTCAAATATTATAGAGTCAAATGGTCTGTTCGATGAGAATAGTCGCATAAGTTGGCCCAAACACTCACAAATATAAAATAGTAAATACTTGTTTTGGTCACGTCTTTTCTGATTTGTATTCAGTGTATATTTGTCTCTCTAACAACACGTAGTCTTTCTTCTGTTTACTCTAGAGAGTACTTCAAACTGAAAGGCAAAGAATGGAGCAAGCTGATATTGCTAATCAAAAGCTTCTGCATGATTGTGAAATTCTTCACGACCGCCTTCAAGACTCTAGTGTCGACTTTTTCATCGAGGAAGAAGACAAATTAATTTTGGAAACCGCTTCGACGACCGATGATGCTATAGATCTGCTAGCAACATCTAATAATCACATTAACCTTATTTTAGCAGAGGTACTTGTTTTAGTTACTATTTAAATGCATTTGCATCACTCTGTTGTCCCATTTTATTCTCTCCCACTTTTCATTCATCTTGATCCTAAATGGTTACAAGGTTTTGGTACATATGCACAGGCAAAGCTTCTTGCACACGATGCTGAAAATGTCGATGCCGATGGCACAGATGGATCAGATTCAGCTAGTCTAAATGGGATTGGTGAAGGGGCACCTGACAAAGTTTTAAGGAACATACTGGCAAATATGTTCGTTGAAAACGCCCGACTAAGGATGCAGGTGAACTCTGTCATCCGTTGTGCTCTGAATGCAAATCTGACTATCGAGAAAGACGAAGACGAATCTCTCCAGGAAGAACTATCCTAAACTGTCTTAAACAAAGTGTAGCAGATGTTATCTATAATCTAATAGTCTTAAGAAAGTTGATCATGGAGGTAGAGAAATTATGTATCAATTTAATATTTAACAAAGTGCATATTAGCTTATTCACCCAACCTTGGGCAATTTAATGTCTGTCACTTGTGAAGACTTCGCTCTTGAACATGTAATAAAAAAATAAGAGCTTTAATTGAATATGTGTGGTTTAATATGTATTGGGCATTTGATGAAATTTCACTGGTCATTGACTACTTTGTTTCTTCTACTATCAAATTCAAATTCAAAGCCAACTGTAAACTGTTATTTGGAAAATCAATTCTGAAAAATCATCTCCAAGAAAATACAAAAACGTTTTGAATGAAAAGTTTTGGTGAAATATGTTTTATTTAGGCAAAATGCCTATTATAGCCCTAGAATTTGGATCTTTTTTCTTCAATTTAGTCCATAAGAATGCTATGCTATTTTGTGCCGTTTATTTTTTTGAAACATTGTGACGTTAAATAATTGGACAATGTTAAATCGGTAAATAATGAACTTACCTAACATAATATATAATTAATTAAGCCAAAGTGAGTATAGCTCGACATTTGACATGTATCCTCAACCTAAAAATTACTGTTGTTAGTTTGAATCTCTCTAAATATAATACTTATACTTTAACAAAACAATAAATTAATAGAAATTTAGAAGGTAAAAAAAGTAATTTTTTAATAATCGTGGATTTAATGTCTTTTTGACTACCCGGTAAAGAAAAATAAATTAAAGGTAAAAACTCTAGAAATTTATACCAGTTACTTAGAAAATGGGAGTAATTATTTAATTTTATTTTATTTTTTCACTTGGACATTTTCCCCCTTCCAAATGTTTGCTAGCTTTGCCAGGTGTCATATAAGTTTGCCATTAACTAGTTTTAACATACATCTCAAATTTGAAAAAAAAAGAGATTAAATTGAAATTCTGTAAACATTAGAGGATTGAAAACTACCATGTTTAATTTGTTACAAAGCATTTAAATTTATACAGTTTGAATTGTCAAACAAGCAATGCGGGGATAGCTCAGTTGGGAGAGCGTCAGACTGAAGATCTGAAGGTCGCGTGTTCGATCCACGCTCACCGCATAATTTTTTTTGTTATTTTTAACATTTTCAATTGGGCTGGGCTTTCTTAGATTTATTTTATATATTTATTATTGGGCTGAGCTTTTTAAGCCTACAGAAGCCCAACAAGACTATAATTAGGCCCATTTATGAAACCGACAAACAGAAGCGTCGGTTCGTAGTTTACCGAATAAAGAAGATCCGAGACCCGAATTAGATCCATTTTAGTCATTTCACTTCATCTTTCTCTTAGTTCTCGTTCCGCGCTACCAGTGAAAGGGCAATGGAGCTTAACCCCCAAAAGCCCTAGAAAAATAGCCATTGAAGAACCTCCAAAACCTTCATTCCTTTAACCAACGTACACATTTATCGCCTTGTATACAATTTTCACCTCCGGCACCGATCGGAACTTTTGGAGTTTGGGCTTTTAGTTTTTGGATTAGATTCGGATTGGTTCGTTTCAATATGTGGAACAACAATGGCCAGATTGCGCCGCCGGGAACCGGCGGCTCGTCTATTCCACCACCGCCTGCTGCACAGCCGTCGTACACGGTGTTGCCTTCTCCGGCCGAGGCTGAGGCTAAACTCGAGGAGAAAGCTAGGAAATGGCAACAGTTGAATTCGAAGCGGTACAGTGATAAAAGGAAGTTTGGGTTTGTTGAGACGCAGAAGGAGGATATGCCCAGCGAGCATGTGCGGAAGATCATTAGGTTAGTTATCTTATCTTCCTTTTTTTCGACTTGAAACTTTGTAATTAACTTAGCTTTGCCGAAAGTTTTGTGAACATTGGATGAGGTGGTGTGTTAATTCTTGCTCGTTCTACCATTCCAACGTATAATTTGCTCACTCAGTATTGGTTTTCCACTTCATCGGCAAGGTTCTTGCTGAAAATTCTGTAGGACTACGAACTTCTTGGAACTTGGAATTAAAGAAAATTTCGGAGTTCTTTTTTTCGTTAACTTCTTCAAGGGACGATTTCTTGCACTTTTTGAGGCAATATTTTCATTTCCTTATTGCTTCAAGAAGTCGGTTACTTATTAGATCTTATCATGTTGGAAATGATTTTTATTAAAGAAATAAATTATTGTAGTGAATAGTCCTAGAAACGATGAAATTGAATAGAAGGAAAAAAATGCTGCGGTACTGTTGCTTGAAAAACCTTCATTGGTGCTGAGGCAATGGCGCAATGCCAAACTATTTGGAAATAAATTGAAGAACCTTCTCTGGTGCAATGTCATTACTCATTAGGTTCGACCTTCTCTGGGGGATTTGTGAAATTCACTTATCTTTGTTGCGTCTTATTGGTCTCTTGGGGGTTTATTTATTTATTTTATTAATGCAACTCATGTACTTTGTTTCAGAAGATAAAAAGTAAATATGGTCTGGTAGTACACTGGTTATTCTTTTTGTATCTAATTTATTTTTTATCTTCACTTTGGCAGAGACCATGGGGATATGTCCTCAAAAAAATATCGTCATGATAAACGTGTGTATCTTGGTGCCCTCAAATTTGTTCCACATGCAGTTTACAAGCTGCTTGAAAACATGCCAATGCCCTGGGAGCAGGTATCCTTTTCCTTTATATTTTGTGATTGTTTTGAAACTATATTTCTTCTTATTCTTTTGATTGTTAAACTTACTAGCTTGCATTTTCAGGTTCGTGATGTCAAGGTTCTATATCATATTACTGGAGCCATCACGTTTGTCAATGAAATACCATGGGTAGTTGAACCTATATATTTGGCTCAGGTATTTTTCTTTCTGCTTTTTTTTTTTTTTTTTTTCAGATAGTTACTCCAGTGGCTAATGTTGTGTATGAAACTATTTGGATCACAATTAGAATAATAATAATCATGTTGTGCTGGTAGCAATTGTATCTGTGATTGATGTCATGATATTTTTTGTTCAGTGGGGAAGCATGTGGATTATGATGAGAAGAGAGAAAAGAGATCGTCGGCATTTCAAGAGGATGCGTTTTCCACCATTTGATGATGAGGAACCTCCACTAGATTATGCTGATAATTTGCTGGATGTTGACCCCTTGGAACCAATTCAGTTAGAGTTAGATGAAGAGGAGGATTCTGCGGTTTGCACTTGGTTCTATGATCATAAGCCTCTTGTTAAAACAAAGCTTATTAATGGTCCAAGTTATCGGAAATGGCATCTTTCCCTTCCAATCATGGCAACTCTTCATCGGCTAGCTGGGCAGTTACTCTCTGATTTAATTGATCGCAACTATTTCTACTTGTTTGATATGGAGTCTTTCTTTACAGCAAAAGCATTAAACATGTGCATACCAGGTATGCTTTTTTGTTCTCATTTATTTCTAGTATTATATTATGTTTCTATTACATATATGCACTTGCTTGCCCACACACTGAGAGATATGTATACAATGTTGAAGAAGATTGTCTTGATCGCTTGAATATTTAGAGCTTTTGGATGAACAGTCGACCGTTTATTGGATAGTATCACATTATTCATTGAAGTTCCATTGAATCAATAGCTTTGGTTTATAGTCACTACGATAGGATTCCATTGGGCAATTCCTTAGCTTCATGTTTTCCTTTTTACAGTCCTTGCAAGTAGATGGGGTGCAGCTTTTGCATAAAAAAGTTTTGAACATTTATACATTCATTGTAACGTGTAGGTGTATCGTGTTGTGCTAAACTACTTTGTCTTACCATCTTCTTCAAAGCTATGCCAGTTTGAGAACCAAACGACCCACATTTTTGTACTAAAATTTATTGCTGTGTTTTCATTATTTATATACACTATCATGATCCTGTAGGTGGCCCCAAGTTTGAGCCATTGTATCGTGACATGGAGAAGGGGGATGAAGACTGGAATGAGTTCAATGACATCAACAAACTCATAATACGGTCACCTCTCAGAACGGAGTATCGGATAGCATTCCCTCACCTTTATAACAACAGGCCAAGAAAAGTGAAGCTTGGTTTATACCACACTCCTATGATCATGTATATAAAGACCGAAGATCCTGATTTACCAGCATTTTACTATGATCCTTTAATACATCCAATAACTAGCAGCACTAATAAAGATCGTCGTGAAAAGAAAACTTATGATGATGAAGATGATGACGATTTTGAGTTACCAGAGGGGGTTGAACCGTTATTGAACGATACTCAACTTTATACAGACACCACAGCTGCTGGCATCTCTCTTTTGTTTGCTCCACGCCCCTTTAACATGAGATCTGGTAGAACACGTCGGGCTGAAGATATTCCCCTGGTTTCAGAGTGGTACAAGGAACATTGGTAGGCCTGCACTCTTTCATGTAAATTTCACTAACTTGTTCCAGTCATTTTGAATTTCTGATTTTTTTTATTGCATTGTGTGCAGTCCTCCATCATATCCCGTTAAGGTTAGGGTTAGCTATCAGAAGTTGTTGAAATGCTTTGTATTGAATGAGCTGCATCATAGGCCTCCCAAAGCACAGAAGAAGAAACACTTATTCCGTTCACTTCAAGCAACTAAATTTTTCCAGACAACTGAGCTTGATTGGGTTGAAGCAGGGTTGCAAGTCTGTAAGCAGGGGTACAACATGCTAAACTTATTGATTCATAGAAAAAATTTGAATTATCTTCACCTTGATTATAACTTTAATTTGAAGCCGGTGAAGACCCTAACGACCAAAGAACGTAAGAAGTCGCGGTTTGGAAATGCTTTTCACCTTTGTCGTGAAATATTGCGATTAACAAAGCTTGTTGTTGATGCTAATGTTCAGTTTCGTTTGGGCAATGTCGACGCGTTTCAATTGGCTGATGGCCTGCAATATATATTTTCACATGTTGGCCAGCTCACTGGAATGTATAGGTACAAGTACAGACTTATGCGTCAAATTAGAATGTGCAAAGATTTGAAGCACTTGATATACTACCGCTTCAATACTGGACCAGTGGGAAAAGGGCCTGGATGTGGAGTTTGGGCACCGATGTGGAGAGTCTGGCTATTTTTTCTCCGTGGTATCGTCCCCCTCCTTGAACGATGGCTAGGAAATTTGCTTGCTCGACAATTTGAAGGAAGACATTCAAAAGGAGTGGCAAAGACTGTCACTAAACAACGTGTTGAAAGTCATTTTGATCTGGAACTTCGAGCCGCAGTTATGCATGATGTTCTTGATGCTATGCCTGGTGTGAAGTTTAAATTCCCATGTTTGTCTCTTGAGTATGTGTTACTCTATTAATTTCTCTAATTATGTAATAATGTTTTTGCAGAGGGTATCAAGCAAAATAAAGCTCGAACTATCCTCCAACACCTAAGTGAAGCATGGCGATGTTGGAAAGCAAATATTCCTTGGAAGGTAATCAACGTTTGGACTGTCTTTTGTTTTGTATCCATGTTTCCTCCATCTAGATATTCATTGCACCTTTGGGTTTTGTTCAGGTTCCTGGTTTGCCGGTTCCTATTGAAAATATGATTCTTCGTTATGTTAAGTCAAAAGCTGATTGGTGGACAAATGTTGCTCATTACAATCGAGAGCGTATCAGAAGAGGTGCTACAGTAGATAAGACTGTTTGTAGAAAGAATCTTGGAAGACTGACACGTCTGTGGCTAAAGGCTGAGCAGGTTTGTTCTTCTTTATTGTCCTCATTTTGTTATGTACTTTCTTCTATTGGTTGAGTGATATTTCTGCTATGTATATACTTCACTTAACTTCTCAAGTATTTAGTTAGGACCTTCTAACATATAACCGTTACTAGTGTTCTTAGTTTCCTTCTCATCTTGTAGGAACGACAACATAATTATTTGAAAGATGGTCCATATGTCACACCTGAGGAAGCCGTTGCCATTTATTCAACGACTGTGCATTGGTTGGAGTCAAGAAAGTTCTCTCCTATTCCATTTCCTCCATTGTCTTACAAGCATGATACAAAATTGTTGATCCTTGCCTTAGAGAGGTTAAAGGAATCCTATAGTGTGGCTGTGAGGTTAAATCAACTCCAGCGAGAAGAATTAGGTCTCATTGAACAAGCTTATGATAATCCACATGAAGCACTATCTCGTATTAAGCGTCATCTGCTCACACAACGTGCCTTCAAAGAGGTAAGTCTTTGTTACATCGTTTATTTGGCTTGTTATTAACTGATTATGAATGCCTTTCACCTGTCAATAAACATGTACTAATTTGGTATTTTTGTAGGTTGGCATAGAGTTTATGGATCTGTACAGTTACCTTATACCAGTTTATGAGATTGAGCCCCTTGAGAAGATTACAGATGCATATCTTGACCAGTATCTATGGTATGAAGGTGACAAACGCCATTTGTTTCCCAATTGGATCAAGCCTGCAGATTCAGAACCACCACCTCTTTTGGTCTATAAGTGGTGTCAGGGTATTAACAATCTACAAGGTATATGGGATACAGGTGATGGACAGTGTGTCGTGATGCTTCAGACAAAGTTTGAAAAGTTTTTTGAGAAGATAGATTTAACAATGTTAAATAGGTGAGTGTTCTATAAGTTTCTGGGTTGTTGATTGAATAGAGTTCAAAGGAAGTTTCAACTACATGAACTATATACTCATTCTGTTTTCTTGAATATGTGTAGGCTTCTTCGTTTGGTTCTTGACCATAATATTGCTGATTATGTGACTGCAAAGAATAACGTTGTCTTGTCTTACAAAGATATGAGCCATACAAATTCATATGGTTTGATACGTGGTCTTCAGTTTGCTTCATTTGTTGTTCAATATTATGGACTTGTGCTTGATCTGTTGCTTCTCGGATTGACCCGAGCAAGTGAAATTGCTGGCCCACCACAGATGCCGAATGAATTTATTACTTACTGGGATACAGAGGTGGAGACACGACATCCAATTCGGTTATATTCTCGGTATATAGACAAAATACATATCTTATTTCGCTTTACTCATGAAGAGGCACGAGACCTTATTCAAAGATATCTCACTGAGCACCCTGATCCAAACAATGAAAATATGGTGGGATATAATAACAAGAAGTGCTGGCCAAGAGATGCAAGAATGAGGCTCATGAAACATGATGGTGCACCCCTTCCCCATGTCTATAGTTTATGATATCTTTGGCTATTTATCATTACCAAACCTATCTTCCCCATATATATACATGTACATTTATTTAATGAATCAATTTTTTTCCTTTTTCAGTCAATCTTGGAAGAAGTGTTTTTTGGGATATGAAGAACCGTCTTCCTCGCAGTGTCACAACTTTAGAATGGGAGAACGGCTTTGTCTCTGTTTATAGCAAGGACAATCCTAACCTGCTTTTCAGCATGTAGGCATCTATCTCCTTGCATTTAGACTGTCTCCTTCTTTTCTTTTAATTTTAATTATGCACTATGTTTCAAGTTTTCTTTCTTTGTTGCTACCTAAATGTTTTATGGAGAGTATCCACCAATTTTCATCATTTAAAGTACATTAGTGACATTTTCAAACTGTATCTTTTTATAGTTCCTTTAATGTTCTATATTCATTGGTATTTCTCTATTTGACTGCAGGTGTGGGTTTGAAGTACGGATACTTCCCAAGATTAGAATGACTCAAGAAGCATTCAGCAACACAAAAGACGGAGTTTGGAATCTGCAGAATGAACTAACAAAAGAAAGAACTTCTGTTGCCTTCTTAAGGGTTGATGATGAGCACATGAAGGTGTTCGAAAATCGTGTTAGGCAAATTCTTATGTCTTCAGGGTCCACAACATTCACGAAAATAGTCAACAAATGGAATACTGCTCTGATTGGTACAAATTTGTTCACAGTTCTTTGTTGCTTTGGGGTTGGGGAGGGGGTGTTAACATATTCTTCGATTCCTTAGCTCCATGTAAATCCACTTCAATGTTCTTATTTTTTCTCTTTGTAATAGGTCTCATGACTTACTTCCGTGAGGCAACTGTTCACACACAAGAACTGCTAGACTTGCTGGTTAAATGTGAAAATAAAATTCAAACTCGTATTAAGATTGGGTTGAATTCAAAGATGCCCAGCAGGTAAAATGATTTGCCATTTGCAGTGTTGTTTTATATTGTCGACGATAACAAATTTTTTTATCAACTTTGTTCTTGTTTCAGGTTTCCTCCAGTTATTTTCTATACTCCCAAGGAAATTGGGGGCCTTGGCATGCTATCTATGGGTCACATATTAATCCCACAAAGTGATCTTCGGTACAGTCAGCAGACAGATGTTGGTGTAACCCATTTCAGGAGTGGAATGAGCCACGAAGAGGATCAGCTTATTCCTAACCTTTACCGATATATACAGGTAATATTCATTTTCCCATGCACTTATATGCTGACTTGATAATAGTGTGCTTGAAGTGCTTCATCTTTTGCTTACATTTGATGAAATTTTCAATTCTTCTATAGCCTTGGGAAAGTGAGTTCATAGATTCACAACGGGTTTGGGCTGAATATGCTCTGAAGAGGCAAGAAGCCCAGGCACAAAATAGGCGTTTGACACTTGAAGATCTGGAAGTAATTTCTGCTTTTCTCTCCCTTCCATTATTGTTATTATTATTTTTTTGTTTATTCATTTTGGTGTTTAAAAAGTCTTTTGAGTGAGTCTGCGTTAAATTCTTACTCAATAGAAATAATCCAAATATTATATAGTAATGTTGTGACGGTGTTATATAGGATTCTTGGGACAGGGGAATACCACGAATCAATACTTTATTTCAAAAAGATCGCCACACTTTGGCATATGACAAAGGTTGGAGGGTCCGGACAGACTTTAAACAATACCAGGTCTTGAAACAAAACCCTTTCTGGTGGACGCACCAAAGACATGATGGGAAATTGTGGAACCTGAACAACTACAGAACAGATGTCATTCAAGCACTTGGAGGTGTTGAGGGCATTCTTGAGCACACGTTATTCAAAGGAACATAGTAAGTTCTATTCTTGATTTGAAATAATTTATCGCTAAATGCCTATTTTTGTTATTCAGATTCCTTCTCAATTAGACCATAAATTTGCACCGCAATGATATTTTTAGTCTTGATATTAGTTAAAGGCTGATGAAAGATAATGTTGACCCACCCGACACTTCATTTGAGAGGCTTAATAATGAATGAATAAATGTCCCTTAATGACACTAGTGGTTGAAGGCTTGGGCTTTGAAGGAGTGCTCTCTCAAGGTCTCAGGTTCGAGACTCACCTGTGACATTAATTTGTAGAAACCTCCCGTGTCTCCATTCCTTCAATGTCTCCCAGTGCCTGGCCTAGGGACGGGCGTGGTTACCCCGGGTATAGTGGAGCGATGCTCAGATTTTCCGGTTTCAAAAAATAAATAATGAATGAATAATTGTTGATTTCTTAAATGGAACGCATATGGCTCAGTTTTCTTGTTTTCTGATTTCAGTTTCCCAACTTGGGAGGGTCTCTTTTGGGAGAAAGCATCTGGGTTTGAGGAATCTATGAAGTATAAAAAGCTGACGAATGCACAGAGATCAGGTCTTAACCAGATTCCTAATCGTAGGTTTACTCTTTGGTGGTCACCTACCATAAACAGGGCAAATGTTTATGTGGGATTTCAAGTGCAGTTAGACCTAACGGGAATTTTCATGCATGGAAAGATCCCGACTTTGAAAATCTCCCTCATTCAGATTTTCCGAGCTCATTTGTGGCAGAAGGTCCATGAGAGTGTTGTCATGGATCTCTGTCAGGTTTTGGATCAAGAGTTGGATGCTTTGGAAATTGAAACTGTGCAGAAGGAAACAATCCATCCAAGGAAAAGTTACAAAATGAACAGCTCTTGTGCCGATGTTCTACTCTTTGCTGCCCATAGATGGCCCATGTCAAAGCCTAGTCTTGTAGCCGAGTCCAAGGATGTTTTTGATCAAAAACCAAGTAATAAGTACTGGATTGATGTGCAGCTTCGTTGGGGTGATTATGATTCTCATGATATTGAACGCTACACCCGAGCTAAATTCATGGACTACACTACTGACAATATGTCTATATATCCATCTCCCACTGGTAAAATTTGATTCTTTGTCTCTTTTCTTTTGGTAATGTTCGATATTTTCTATATAAATTAAGTGTCGGTTTATGTTAATTTTAATATAATAGTATTTTTATCTTTTTAATTATGATTTCCTTTTAGGATTAGGTTAAATCTTATTTTCTCCTTTTATGTTAGATATTATCTTTTCCTTTTATGATTAGGTATTATATTTTCTTTTTATAATTAGATCATTTCCTGTACTCTATATAAATCTAATATTGGGTTCATTATTGAACGAAGGATTTAGAGAATTTGAATTCCATATTTTAACATTAAGCAACCATGATAAACTGCAGGTGTAATGATTGGGCTCGATCTGGCATATAACTTGCATTCTGCATTTGGAAACTGGTTTCCCGGATCAAAACCATTATTGGCTCAAGCAATAAACAAGATCATGAAGGTACACCTTTCATATTTAGTGTTTTTTTTCGTCATTTTGTTAACCTTATGAAAATGTGTCACTAATTACTTGGTCTTATACAGTCAAATCCAGCCTTATATGTTCTGAGGGAGCGTATACGCAAAGGGCTGCAGTTATATTCTTCTGAGCCTACAGAACCGTATTTGTCATCGCAAAATTATGGAGAGATCTTCAGCAATCAAATTATATGGTTTGTTGATGATACTAATGTGTACCGTGTCACAATTCACAAGACATTCGAAGGAAATCTTACGACCAAACCCATCAATGGTGCCATTTTTATATTCAACCCAAGGACAGGGCAACTATTTTTGAAGGTTTGTTCTCCTCAGTTGGAACTTCTCTCTATTTGATTTCAGTTATTTTCATAACTTATTACTTGGATTTTACAGGTCATCCATACAAGTGTGTGGGCTGGACAGAAGCGTCTTGGTCAGTTGGCCAAGTGGAAAACAGCAG
>JBBMKA010012157.1:0-34099 GCA_037833695.1 Sechiopsis laciniata
TAAAATGGTTTTAACCTCATCCCAAACAAGCATCTTCTTCAACCTAGAGATCTCACAACCAACAACAAGACAAAGAAAAACCTTCTTACCTCAACTCCAGCAAAGCACGAACGGCGGCGGCGGAATCACGAACCTTCACCCAGATCGAACCTACGACAACGATGAATTCAACCCCGGTACTGATCTTTGACTACCAACTCTCACAGTTGCACAACTCCACGCACGACGACGCCCGCTAGTTGAAATAAAACCCACACACGGCGGCACTTGCTGTCGATACTGACGCTGGTGAGGTGACTCAGACCTGAGGAACTCGGCTACTGCGGTGAAACCCACACCGCGAACAACAAACTCGCACCGTAAACAATAAACCTAATATATGAAAACCTGACTCTTCTCGGTATAGACAAGAATGGAGACGGCAGCTGGAACAACAAATTCCGACAAACCAAGACGAAACCCACGAACCTTGACTCATGGTAGAACTCACGACGAGTTGAACCCACACGACGGAACCAACTCAATCGACCCACGACGACTAGCTCGCGAAGACCCACACGCTTGAACGGTCATAGCTGCGACATCTCTGACAAACTCGAGCTGGTCAGAAAACAAAGAAGAAGGGTGAATAGTGAGCGTGAATAGTAGATTTTCAGACCTAGGGGTTGGTGCCTCAACTTTCTTCTTAAAAATCTAAGGCTGAAATGACCAACTTGCCCTCCAATCTTAACCTAATAACAAAACTGCCATAACTTTCATTTAACTTCTAAAATGTGGGGTTATTACACAACTGTACCTTGGTTAAGGATTCTTACTGAGTACCTTCGTACTCACCCTTATTTTGTAGTTTTCCACCAGGTAACTTAAGACAGGACCGGGATGGCTGGAGGAAGAGCTGGTGGATCATGGGAGTCCATTGTAGTTGATATTTATTTAATTAGTTCATTATTGATTCAACATGTTGGTTAGAGACTGAGTCCAGTAGTTTTCATTATTTGAACTTTTTAAATAATTCTCTGGATAGAGTCTCGAATAATGTGTTTTATTTTGATTGAACGATTTATGGATTTAAATAAAGAGGCTTTGTTTTAACTATTTCTGTTATAACGATATTTGAATCATGCATGCTGAGTAAGAACTGGGTTTATGACTGTTTTAGAAGTTAGGTTCTTACAGTTGGTATTAGAGCTCAGAGTCATAGATTATGTAGACTGACCTATTGAGTTAGGTCGTTTGTTTCCATGATCATCAGCACTCCAATAGCCGTCAGGTATTTCAGAAGTTAAATTTATTAAGGGTTGTTTACAGTACTTGCATCTAGCTTGTATGTTTTTACCTGTTGTAGGTAGTGTTGGTCCAAGCGTGGACTAACTCAGTGTGGTTTAGTTGCAGATAACGAGACATGACAATTACTCGTAGTGGAGCTGGGACATTAGGTGCCGCTAATAGAGGCTATATGTAACGGCCCAATTTTCCATTTCGGTTCTTCAGGTATGTTTAGTGCTTTTTTGGTTGTTCGGTTGGGCCATTAGGGCAGTTTAAGCCTTAGGGGCATTTTGGTAATTTTGCCTTCAGGGGTAGTTCATAATTAACTGGGGTTTTGAGACTTTTCTGTTAAATTGCTGAGTTTGGTTATTTATCGGTTTCAGGTTTTCAAGGTCAGAGTTGCTTTTGGGAAGTTTGGTTGTCTTCTTGGTTAAAAGAGGAAAATTTGAAAAAAATGGGTTTATTTTCTCCCTCGCCAGGACTCGAAGCCCAGATCACTTGAAAGCCCTATTTAAACCCTTATTTCTCCATTTCCCAAAACCCTAGCTGCACCATTTTTTTCTCCCCCTCTCGAAAATTCTCTCCATTCTACCGAGATCACCCTTCGTCGAGATGTTCAGTGCCACAGCATTTCGCGAGCAGTCGTTCACCTTAGGTTCATTTCACTCAAAACCGTTCACGTTCTCGAGGGTTTTTCTGTGGTCTGTTGTTAAAATCTGTCGACCTTGTACTATTTACAGCCTCATGATCGCCAACCCACTTTGCTGATTGCCTTTACACAGTCTTTCGTCGCACGCTTGAGTCCACAGTCGAGACCACGCTCGTTCGCTTGTCTAAGCTGATCCACCATGCAGCGTTCACCATCGTCTTCGCTCCAGCAGACCCTTCGCCCCAGCGAGATGTTCCCCCGCAGCTTTGCCCTCGCTGAGCCTTGCCTGCTCTCGTTCTAGCGCACATCTGCGAGCAGCTTCGCCTTCGCCTTCGCTGAAGCCTTCTGCCGAGCCTATCTTCTCGGTTTAGGGGTATGGATTTTTTAGCCTCGTGCCTTTGGTTACCTAGTATCATTTAGCTATTAGATAATAATTGTGTGCTTATTAATTGCTATGCCTAGGTCGTACTCGTGTTGGTATTCTGCAGCTCAAGGAGCTTTGGTTGTGTTGTCGTTCTACTTACTTTCCAGGTAAGGATTTCCTTATCGGGGTTGTGTGGACCCTGCGCTTGACATTGTTAGTTTCCTGATTGTGTGTTACTGTTTTCTAAGCATGCTAGTAGATAGGTGTTTGAACGTTATTCCTGTTACTGAACTTGTTAGTATATAGGCTTACCTGTTTATTGCCTGTCTGAATACTTGTTAGTGGTTTGATTGTATGGCTTGTCTGATAGGATCTGGCATGTAGATTTTTGTACCTTGGATTGCTCTACTCTGTTGCGGTTACTATTTTATCTGTGATTGTGATATGCTGTATGTTATTGTGCAAAGATATTGATATTGATCACCGTTAGCTCTAGGGTACTTCCTCTTAGCTAGATCTTGTAAGGTTGTCATCATCTAGAGGCTAAAAGTGGACTAACGAATGTGTCCCCACCGGTCAGGATGTGAGGACAGATTTCTTACCCTCGACAGTCGGATGTAGAGTAGCTACCACCCCGACATAAGCCTAGTTTGTGGCCTGCTAGATCGGGGTCCTTTCCTTGGTGCAAGCCTGCCTTGGGACGACCTTTAGCTTCAGGCGTTGGGTGTGATTCAGGCTGCCACAGTATGGTACCGAAGGCCTCCCGCCTGCTGTGGATCAGTGCTCACTTTTCTGAGTCTTAGGCATGCACACCTGGACCGACATAGTTTGTGTAGGCCTACATTTATTCAGTTTGCAGGAGCATGCGGTGTGCGCATATGTGCATTAGATGCCGGGAGGAGAGCTCCCTCGGACTAGTGTATCAGTACACCTTCCATACAGTTTAGAGCCCGACGCTTGAATACTCTCTCAAGCGTCTAGGATCAGCCTAGTGTGCTAGTCACCATAGCCTAGAGTTAGAGACTCTTAAGATTCTTGAGGTTATTTTGATAAATCCACTTGGAGATCAGTAGTGGATCCTTAGCTGAGAGCTAGAGACTTTCGATGGTTTTGAGCATGCTATGTTTGTACTTATGTTGAGACTTCCTTGTGATGTTGTTCTGCTTGTATGTTAGGATGCTAGATGATGTGACTTGCGTACTGTACCCCGGTTATGGATTTTTACTGAGTGCCTTTGTACTCACCCTTATTTCTGTGGTTTATCCACTAGGTAACTTGGGACAGCACTGGGGCGGCTAGAAGAAAAGCTGACTGATCATGGGAGTCTGCCGCATAGTGTTTTTCATTTATTTTATGTTTTCAGCATGTTTAGACTATTTTGGGAAAATTGTTTTAGTACTGTTTTCGTATACTCTAGCCAGAGGCTATATATAATAATGGTTTTTAATAACGGTTTTTGAATTGTCAATTTCCTATCAAATGTTAAATTTCTGTCGTTTGTCTTACTTGTCAAATTTAATGGTACTTAAATTCATGCATGCTGAGTAAGAACTGGGTTTAGGACTATTTTAGAGTCGAGTTCTTACAGTGTAACACAGAACTGGTGATTGAGGAGGCTATGTCCAGTGCGAACCCGACCAACAGACCACTTTTGGTGCCAACTGTTCGACAAGGGAGAGAGTAGAAGTTGTTCCCCCTTAGAATGTTGCTTTAGGAACGGAGTTTGCTGCAGCCCTTAGAGACATGGTTGTGAGCGTGTTTGCCAAGTTGAGAGCTAAGATCCAGGCACAGTTTACAGCTTAGCAAGCAGAGACCCAGACATAGATGTCCCAGTTTGCTAAGATGTTCCAGCAGGCCCTACCGGGGGTTTCTATAGCACCACCGGTTGGCCATGTAGTTCCCCTAGTTGGGCAGAGAGTCGCCAGCTTTGCAAGTTCTGTATGAGCCTATAGTGGAGCATGATATTCCCGATGGTACCGCTGAGGGTGGTGAGTGGCTTAAAGACATTACAAAGTGGAAGCCGAGAGAGTTTGATGCATCCGAGAACCCATTGGTCGCAGTAAAATGGTTGGCTCACCTAGAGTACATCTTTTATGTCATAGGTTGCCTAAAGGTTCAGAGGCTGAGACAGCTATCTGGTGGTGGTTGTCCACCAACGGGGCTTGACCAGTAGGGTTCCCATCAGCCACTTAGGAATTTTTCAAGACTAAGTTTCTGACTCAGTACATTAGTGAGGAAGCCTAGCAGGAGATGGTAGAGGCATTTGCAAACCTGAAGTAGGGGGATGATACTATTGCCGGGTACAAGAAGAGGAAGCATAGTTATTTTGCTTCAGAGTTGATTGCCACTGAAGAGCTAAAGACTAAAAAGTTCATTAGAGGGCTTAGGATGAAGGTTGCTCAGGATGTTCGAGCACTCGCTCTGTAGACCTATGCTAGGGTCGTGGCTTTAGCCAAGACTTACAACATGAAGCATCCGACCGTGAAAGCCCCAGTTGCAGCAGTTCAGGGTATGACATCTAACTCTTGGCAGAAAAGAAAGTTTGAGCCCTCTAAGACTTCTTGGGTAGGAGGTAAGCAGCAGCGATGTCAGGGTTAGTTTCAGGGCCGAGATCAGCAACGTCAGCAGGGTCGCCAGCAGGGCGTAGTGAGACAGCCACCCCAGTGCAGAACTTGTGGCAGGGCTCATTATGGTTTGTGTGGAGTGTCTCCCAGAGCTTGTTACAAATGTAGTAAAGAGGGGCATATAGCTAGAGTAGATAATAGACCGGCTCAACAGCAAGGCCGTGTATTTGCCATGACTTGCCAAGAGGCCAAGAGGACAAATGCACCTGTCGTAAGTACCTTACTTATTTTGGGTCATTATGCTTATGTATTGTTTAATTTGGGCTCGACCCACTCATTTATTTTTGCATCGTTTGTTAGACAAGCTAGTTTGGAACTTGAATCTCTAGGATTTAAGTTATGTGTGGCGACTCCCTCGGGAGTCAGTATGCTCGCTAGCGAGAAGGTTGGAGATAGCCAGATCCTGATATCCAAAGAATTGTTAGTAGCTACCCTCATAGTTCTACCTATGAGCGGGTTTGATGTTATTCTTGGTATGGAGTGGTTAGCTGAGAACCACACATTGATCGATAGCCGTCAGAAAGAAGTTGTGTTTAGGCCGCCCAAAAAGTAGAGCTTCAAGTTTCGCAGTGTCTAGAGTAGAGTGTGTCTGCCATTGATTTTTCTTTGAAAGCCCATCATTTGTTAGCTTGAGGAGCTTGGGGTTATTTGGCAAAGATGTCTAGGGAGGCCGTCCTTTGTCTACTATTGATCAAGTGCCAGTGGTTTAGGAGTTTGAAGATGTTTCCTTAAGGAATTACTGGGATTACCTTCGCCGAGAGAAGTGGACTTCATTATTAAGCTCGAGCCAGGGACTTTCCATATCTCGAAGGCTCCGTACCGTATGGCACCAGCTGAGTTGAAAGAGCTGAAGGTTTAATTATAGGAGATGCTAGACAGAGGGTTCATCCTCCCTAGTGTGTCCCCATGGGGAGCACCGGTGTTATTTGTTAAGAAGAAGAATGGTTCGATGTGCCTTTGCATAGACTATAGAGAGCTAAATAAAGTTATAGTAAAGAACAAGTACCCATTGCCTCGCATTGACTATTTATTTGATCAGCTTCAAGGAGCTTCTGTGTTTTCCAAGATTGATTTGAGGTCTAGTTATCATCAGTTGAGGATTAGGGATGCAGACATCCCTAAGACGACTTTCATGTCGAGGTGTGGTCATTATGAGTTTGTGATCATGTCCTTCGGATTGACCAATGCTCCAGCAGTGTTTATGGACATGATGGACAGGGTGGTCAAGGCATTCTTGGACAGTTTCGTCATCGTGTTCATAGATGACATTTTGATTTATTCTAAGACCAAGAAGGACCATGCCTTATACTTGAGGCAGGTGTTAGTAGCTTTGAGAGAGCAAGTTGTATGCCAAGTTCTTCAAGTGTGACTTCTGGTTAGAGCAAGTGACCTTCTTGGGCCACGTGGTTTCGAGTGATGGCATTACAGTGGACCCTGCTAAAATTAATGTAGTGAGTTCGTGGGCCAAGCCGACTACGGTCATAGAGATTCGTAGCTTTCTGGGTTTGACAGGCTATTACCGACGTTTCGTCAAGGAATTTTCTACGAAAGCAGCACCCCTCACTCGGTTGACGAGAAAATGTGTTAATTTTGTTTGGGATGCCAGGTGTGATGAGAGTTGTGCATTGCTAAAGCGCATAGTTTGTCGTCAGCTCCAGTGTTGACAGTTGGTGAAGGAACATGTAGTTTTCTGGTGTACCCTTATGTTTCTAAGTTTGGTTTAGGTTGTGTTTTGATGCAGCATGAAAAGGTGATCGCTTATGTTTCTTATCAGTTGAAGACCTATGAGAAGAACTATCCGACTCATGACATGAAGTTGGCCGCAGTGGTCTTAACATTGAAGATTTTGAGACATTATCTGTACGGAGAGAAAATTCAGATGTTCATAGACCATCAGAGTCTCAAGTACTTCTTCACTCAGAAAGAGTTAAATATGAGACAGGAGATAGCTGGAGTTGGTAAAAGATTATGACTGCAAGATTCTGTACCACTCGAGTGAGCCAATGTTGTGGCGATACTTTGAGTAGAAAGACGTTGCTATAAGAACCCGACTCTAAAACGGTCCTAATGGCAGTTCTTACTCAACATGCATGAATTTAAAACCATTCAGATAGATGTAAAACATGGAACGAACTTAAACATTTCAAAAGTGTAAATAATTCAACCATAAACATTATGCAAAACAATTTAAAGCCTCTGGCCAGAGATTTATTTTTAAAAAAAAAACATCCATAACATAAATTCTCCTATCAGGAACTCTGTTCCCAACTACATGCTGAACAAAGGATCAAAATAAAACAACAGAGTAAAATTGCCTGCGGACTCCCATGATCCATCAGCTCCTCCTTTAGCCGTCCCGGGGCTGTCCCAAGTTACCTTGTGGAAAATCACAGAAATAAGGGTGAGTAGAAAGGCACTCAGTAAGAACCCCCAGCCGGGGTACAGTACACAAGTCACATCATCTAGCATCCTAGCATACAAGCAAGTCAACAACCAAGCAAGCAGTTTAACAACAAGTCCAACCACATTATTCTCAAACCTCGAGAGTCTCTAACT
This sequence comes from Sechiopsis laciniata, assembly GCA_037833695.1. Lineage (NCBI taxonomy): Eukaryota > Viridiplantae > Streptophyta > Magnoliopsida > Cucurbitales > Cucurbitaceae > Sechiopsis > Sechiopsis laciniata. Next base: position 7,460 of record JBBMKA010012157.1, read on the forward strand.
CCCGACTAAGGCATCCAGCTAGAATCTCAGAATGAGTTATCAACATAACTCCAGAACCTCGAGAGTCTTTAACTTTTAGCTAAAAGGATCAGCTCACTATGTTAATCTTGGACACTTGGGAGAGTACCCAAGTGTCTGGCTCTAACTGAATGGAAGAGTGTACTGACGCACTTGCCCGAAGGAGCTCTCCTCCTAGCATATACGCGCACACCACATGCTGCTGCAAACTGGATAAATGTAGGCCTACACAAACTATGCCGGTTCAGGTACGCATGCCTAAGACTCAAAAAGGTGTCCACTGATCCACAGTCGGTGGGAGGCCCTCGGCACCCTACTGTGGCAGCCGGTTCACACCAACTCCTGAAGCTAAGGTCGTCCCAAGGTAGGCTTTCACCAAGGAAAGGTCCAAGCTTTAGCAGGCCACAGACTAGGCTTTTGTCGGAGTGGTAGCTACTCCATGCCCAGCTGTTGGGGGTGAGAAATCTGTCCTCACAAACCCGACCGGTAGGGACACTTACGTTGGTCCACTCTCAGCCTCCAGATGATGACAACCTAACAGGAGCTAGCTAAGAAGATTGCACCCTAGAGCTAACAGAATTCTAACAGCAGCATTGCACAATAAGTCAATCAGAATACCAACAGTCACATAAATCATAACAGCCAGTGCAAATAGAAATAGCGCAATACATGGTACAACGATCTACATGCCAAGTCCTATCAGACAAGTCTGAGTAGTCCTATCCACTAGCACATGTTCATACAACAGAAATCAATAAGCGAGAACATATCCGCTAACACATGCTCAATCAACAGTAAACCTGTAAGCAAGAACCTATCCACTAACAGCAGTTCATAAACAGTATCGAGCAACAAGAACCTATTCGCACAGGTTTCTCCTCAAAGCTCTAAGTCTTTATTCAGCTCTAACGGCTCAAAATCAACGATGTGAGACGAGTCTGCCACATACTGACGTAACATCAAAACGTGAAATACATTATGTACTGCTGCCAAGGACGGGGGCAACGCCAAAAGGTAAGCAACTGAACCAATCCACTCAAAGGGGCCCACAAACCTAGGACTCAGCTTCCCACACTTACCAAACCTCAGGACACCACACGTCGGTGCTACTTTTAGAAATACATGCTGGCTAACCTCAATCTCTAAGTCTCTACGTCGAACATCGGCGTAGCTTTTCTGTTTACTCTGCGCTCTCAACATACGAGACCTGATCTTCTAAACTGCGTCATTAGTCATCTGTAACAACTCGCGAACTAAAACCTGTCTGTCACCAACCTCTTCCCAAAACACTAGAGATCTGCAACGCTTACCATACAAGGCCTCAAATGGAGCCATCTAAATCATTGCCTGATAACTGTTATTGTAAGCAAACTCCATCAAGTATAGATACTGGTCCCAACTGCCTAAAAAATCTAATATGCAGGCTCGCAATATATCCTCTAAAATCTAGTTTACCCTCTCTGTCTGGCCATCTGTCTAAGGATCAAACGCAGTATTGAAACTGCATTCAGTGCCCAAACCTTTCTAGAGTACCCTCAAGAAATGAGAAGGGAATCGAGAATCCCAATCAGACACAATCTTCACTGACACCCCATGGTACCGAACGATCTACTCCAAGAACAACTGTGCCCACTGCTCCACGGTATAAGTATCCTATCGGGAATGAAGTTCGCACTCTTTATCAACTGATCAACAACAACCTAGATCTGAGTAAACCCTCCCGGTGTCTTCGATAACCCAGAAATGTAGTCCATAGAGATCTCCTCCCACTTCCACTGAGGTACACACAGTGGATGCAACAAACCTGCTGGTTTCTGTCTGGGAGCCTTCACTTGCTGACAAGTGAGACATTTGCTAACAAACTCTACAATTTCTCTCTTCATGTTGCTCCATTAAAAGGTCTGCTTAAGATCCTGATACATCTTGGTACCTCCTAGGTGCCAAGTAAACGGGGAACCATGAGCCTCGGTAAGTAACTCGGCTCGAAGTCTGGCGTCTGCTGGCACACAAAGGCATCCCCTGAATCTCAAACTATCATCTAGTGCTACAACAAAATCAAAATCTCCATCTGCCTGAACCCTGGCCATCAACCTGCTCAACTCGGGATCACTCAACTGGCCATTAATGATCCTCTGTCTGATCGAAGGCTGCAAGGTTATTTGGGCTACCCTGGCGGTAACCTCTCCCAACAAAACTGCTATACTGGCTCACTCGAACTCTTTCTGCAATAGAACCTGGGAACTCAATAAGGCTGTAGAATGTGACGTCTTTCTACTCGAGGCATCAGCCACAGCATTGGCCTTACCTAGATGGTACAAGGTCTAACAGTCCTAATCCTTTACCAACTCAAGTCATCTCATCTACCTCATGTTTAACTCCTTTTGAGTGAAGAAGTACTTGAAACTCTGGTGGTCCGTGAACATCTGAATCTTCTCACCATACAGATAATGTCTCTAAATTTTTAGCGCAAAGACAACTGCTGCCAACTCCATATCATGAGTCTGGTAGTTCTACTCGAGGGTTTCAACTGACGGGAAACATAGGCAATCACCTTCTCGTGTTGAGCCTCGGTAAGTAACTCAGCTCGAAGTCCGGCGTCTGCTGGCACACAAAGGCGTCCCCTGAATCTCAAACCACCATCTAGTGCTACAACAAAATCAAAATCTCCATCTGCCTGAACCCTGGCCATCAATCTGCTCAACTCGGGATCACTTAACTAGCCATCAATGATCCTTTGTCTGATCGAAAGCTGCAAGGTTAATTGGGCTACCCTGGTGGTAACCTCTACCAACAAAACTGCTATACCGGCTCACTAGAACTCTTTCTGTAATGGAACCTGGGAACTCAACAAGGCTGCAGAATGTGACATTTTTCTACTCAAGGCATCAGTCACAACATTGGCTTTACCCGGATGGTACAAGATCTAACAGTCCTAATCTTTTACCAACTCAAGCCATCTCCTCTACCTCATGTTTAACTCCTTTTAAGTGAAGAAGTACTTGAAACTCTGGTGGTCCGTGAACATCTGAATCTTCTCACCATACAGATAATGTCTCTAAATTTTCAGTGCTGCCAACTCCATATCATGAGTCGAGTAGTTCTGCTCGTAGGGTTTCAACTGACGGGAAGCATAGACAATCACCTTCCCATGCTGCATCAGAACGCAACCCAAACCAAACTTAGAAGCATCACTGTATACTACAAAACCACCTGTTCCCTCCGAAACTGACAACACTGGTGCAGACGTTAAACTGTGCTTCAACAAAGCAAAACCCTTTTCACAATTGGCATCCCAAACAAACTCAACACCCTTCCTTATCACCAAGTAAGGGGTGTTGCTTTAGCGGAAAAGTCCTTGACGAATCGTCGATAATAGCCTGCCAAATTCAGAAAGCTACGTATCTCGACGATGGTAGTATCAATCTTAGCGGGGTCCATTGCTATACTATCTCAAGAAACCACGTGACCAAGGAAGGCCACTTTCTCTAACTAGAAGTCACACTTAGACAATTTGGCATACAACTGATTTTCTCTCAACGCTGTCAACACTTGTCTCAGATGTGAAGCATGATCTTCCTTAGTCTTAGAATAAATCAAAATGTCATCTATGAACACGATGACGAAGCTATCCAAGAATGCCTTGAACACCCTATCCATCATGTCCATAAATGCTGCTAGAGTATTGGTTAGCCCAAAAGACATGACCACAAACTCGTAGTGACCATACCACGACTTGAAAGCTATCTTGGGAATGTCTGCATCTTTGATCCTCAACTAATGATAACTAGACCTCAAATCTATCTTGGAGAACACAGAAGCTCCCTGAAGCTAATAAAAAAAATTGTCAATGCGAGGCAACGGGTACTTGTTCTTCACTGTAACTTTGTTTAGCTCCTCATAGTCTATGCAAAGGCGCATCGAACCATCATTCTTCTTTACAAACAAGACTGGTGCTCCCCATGGAGACACACTCAGACGGATGAATCCTCTATCTAACATCTTCTATAGCTGCACCTTCAACTCTTTCAGTTCTGCTGGCACCATACAGTACGGTGCCTTCGAGATGGGGAGAGTCCTCGGCTTGAGCTCAATAGTGAAGTCAACCTCTCTCTACTGGGGAAAACCCAGTAACTCATCAGGAAACACATCTGTAAACTCCTGAACCACTAGTACTTGATCAACAGTCAACGAAGGATGACCTTTCCAAGACATCTTTGCCAAATAACCCCAAGCTCTTCAAGCTAACAAATAAGCTTTTATTGAAGAAATTAATGGCAGACACACTCCACTCTAGACACTGCGAAACTTAAAACTCTGCTTTTTTAGCGGCATAAACATGACTTCTTTCTGGCGGTAATCAATCAACGCGTGGTTCTCCGCCAACCACTTTATACCAAGAATCACATCAAAATCGCTCATAAGTAAGACTATGAGGGTAGCTACTAGAAGCTCTCCAGATACCAAAATCCAGTCGTCTCTAACTTTCTTACTAGCAAGCATGCTGACTCCTGAAGAAGTCGCCACTCATAACTCAAACTCTAGAGGTTCGAGTTCCAAACAAGCTTGTCTAACAAACGATACAGAGATAAACGAATGGGTAAAGCCCAATCAAACAACACAAATGCATAATGACCCAAAATAAGCAAGGTACCTTGACAGCTGCATCGGTCCTCTCGGCCTCCTGCCTAGTCGTGGCAAACACGCGGCCCTGCTACTGAGTCGGTCTATTATCTGTTCCAACCTGTGGGTACACTCTGGCAATGTGCCCCTCCTTACCACACTTGTAACATGCTCTGGAAGATGCTCCACACAGACCATAATGAGCTCTGCCACAAGTCCTGCACTGAGGCGGCTGTCTAACTGTGCCCTACTGACGACTCTACTGTCGTCTCTGATCTCTACTCTGGTGCTGGCCCTGACGGCTCTGCTGCTGACCTCTTTGCCAGGAAGTCTTAGAAGGCCCAAACTTTCTTTTCTGCCCTGAACTAGTTGTCACACTCTGAACTGTTACTGTCGGGGTTTTCACTACTGGATATTTGTTATTATAAGTCTTGGCCAAAGCCACGGCTCAGGCATAAGTCTCTAGAGTGAGTGCTGGAACATCCTGAGCAACCTCCATCCTAAGTCCTTCAACAAATTTCTTTATCTTTGTCTTTAGTTCCTCTGTAGCAATCAATTCTAGGGTAAAATAACTGTGCTTTAAAAATCTCTTCTCATACCTGGTAATGGTGTCATCACCTTGTTTCAGATTTGTAAAAGCCTATACCATCTCCTGCTGAACTTCTTCACTAATGTACTGAGTCCTGAACTCAGTCTTGAAGAACTCCCAAGTGGCTGGTAGGGACACTACTGGTCTAGCCCCGTCAATGTACTGCCACCACCAAATGGCTGTGTCTGTCAACACGTGTGATATAGACCTTGGCCTCTGCCCATCCAAGCATCCCATAACTCAGAAGATATACTCCAGGTGAGCTAGCCACATTGCTGCAACCAGCGGATTCTCAGATGCATCAAACTCCTTGGGCTTTCACTTCATGAAGTCTTTGAGCCACTTGCCACCCTCGGTGGCACCCTTAGGAATATCTGGCTCCACAACAGGCTCCTGCTGAACTACAGGAGCTGGAGGCACTTTCTGTCCTACTAGGGGAACTACCGCGCCACCAGGCGACGCTACAGGAACTGCTGGTGGTGCCTGCTAGAACATCTAAGCAAACTGGGTCATCTAGGCCCAGATCTCTACTTGCTATGCTACAAACTGTGCCTGAATCTCTACTCTCTGCTCGGTAAACATATCCCTAACCATGTCTCTCATGGCTGTAGTAAACTCCACTCCGAGAGTAGCACTTGGAGGTAGGACAGGCTTTACTCCTCCTTTCGACAAGTCAACAGCTAGGGCCAAAGGTGGCCTGACAGTCTAATTAACTCGGGACGTGGTCTCCTCAATCACTGGCTCGACTCTAATTCCTCGGTTGGTAGTGCCTGACGTTCCAACTCCACTAAGTGTAATCAGCATCTCTCACGATCTATACCCAAACCACACTGAGTTAGTCCATGCTCGGACCAACACTACCAACAACAAGTTAAGACGTCCCCAAGGGGTGGCGCAGTGGTTGAAGACTTGGGCTTTGAAGGTATGCTCCCCTCAAGATCCAGGTTGGAGGCTCAGCTATGACATTACTCTTTCGATGTCTCTGGTGCTTGGCCTAGGGACGAGCGTGGTTACCTTATTTAAAAAAAAAACAAGTTAAGAATGTATGCTAGATGCAAGTACTGTAAATAAAACCCTTAAAACAATTAACTTTCGACATACCTGACGGCTGTTAGAGTGCTGATGATCATGGGGACAACGACCTAACTCAGTAGGTCAATTACAGAATCTATGACTCTGAGCTCTGATACCAACTGTAAGAACCCGACTCTAAAACGGTCCTAATGGCAATTTTTACTCAGCATGCATGAATTTAAAACCATTTAGATAGATGTAAAACATGGAAGTACTTAAACTTGTCAAAAAGGTAAACAGTTCAACCATAAACATTATCCAAAACAAGTTAAAGCCTATGGCTAGAGATTTATTTAAAAAAAAACATCCATAACATAAATTCTCCTATCAGGAACTCCATTCCCAACTACATGCTGAACAAAAGATCAAAATAAAACAACAGAGTAAAATTATCGGCGGACTCCCATGATCCATCAACTCCTCCTTTAACCGTCCCGGTGCTGTCCCAAGTTACCTGGTGGAAAACCACAGAAATAAGGGTGAGTACAAAGACACTCAGTAAGAACCCCCAACCGGGGTACAGTATGCAAGTCATATCATCTAGCATCCTAGCACACAAGCAAGTCAACAACTAAGCAACCAGTCTCACAACAAGTCCAACCACATTATTCTCAAACCTCGAGAATCTCTAACTCTCGACTAAGGGATCCAGCTAGGATCTTAGAATGAGTTATCAATATAACTCTAGAACCTCGAGAGTCTCTAACTCTCAGCTAAAATGATCAGCTCACTCTGCTAATCCTGGACACTTGGGAGAGTACCCAAGTGTCTGACTCTAACTGAACGGAAGGGTGTACTGACGCACTTGCCCGAATGAGCTCTCCTCCCAGCATCTAATGCAAATACGTACACACTGCATTCTGCAGCAAACTGGATAAATGTAGGCCTACATAAACTATGCCAGTTCAGGTACGCATGCCTAAGACTCGGAAAGGTGTCCACTGATCCACTGAATACCAACAGTCACATAAATCATAATAGCCACTGCAAATAGAAATAGCGCAATACAGGGTACAACGATCTACATGCCAAGTCCTATCAGACAAATATGAGCAGTCCTATTCACTCGCACATGTTCATACAACACAAACCAATAAGCAAGTACCTATCCGCTAGCACATACTCAATCAAAAGTAAACCTGCAAGCAAGAACCTAGCCACTAACAGCAGTTCATAAATAGTATCGAGGAACAAGAACCTATCCACTAAGATGTTGAATAGGCTGTATAAACAAGCAACGACCTATCCACTAATATGTTCAATAAGTAGTAACAAACAACCAGAATAGAATCAATGGCAAGCATAGGGTCCACACAACCCCGACAAGGAATCTTTACCTAAAAATAAAATAGGACAACGATATGTGCTCCTTGAGCTGCAGAAAACCAACCACGAACACTCAACCTAGGCGCAATAATAATTACAAGTAATTAATAACTAAACAACTACTATAAATCTATGCATCCAAACGTAACAAGGCTTGGGAAACAGGGGTTACAAACTGAAGGGCAGCTCGGGCAGCACAAGACCTTGACTGTGGGTGTGCGGCAGTTGTGGGCGGGCGAGGCTGTGCGTGCAGCACAGAGTGGCTGGGCGTGTGTCGAGCTGGGTGATGCGAGGCAGCGTGTGCGAGCGACCTGAACCGCGGGGCTACGTTCGACGAGGGCACTAAAGCGCTGCAGTGATTGGGCGAACGCGGAAGTGTGCACGGCTACCATCGTGAAGGCAAACGGCTGTGCGATCGCGGTAGGGCTGCAGACACGGATTCGCAGGCATTCGATCAGACGACTCAGTGAAGACGTGCTACTCGCGGACGGGGCCGTGCGGGTGGATGCAAACTGCGATCGGCAAAGGGTTAGGCATGTATTCGTGGCCTGCTTGGTGCGAGGGGTCTACAGACGACGATGAAGGATTGACTGCTTGGTGGTGCTTACGGCAAGGAAAAAAGAAGAAGAAGGGAAAAGAAGAGATCGATTGGGAGGTTCTCTCTAGTTGAATTTCTTTGATCGATCAAAACACTGAAAACCTTTTCCTTTTTCCTTTTTTTTTTCTTTTAATTAAAACAAGATCCTCTTTTCACCCAAAGCAACCTCAAATCCTCTAAACTGCAAAACTAACCCTGATGCCCTGCAAAATATAAAAATAGACCGAGTCTCAGCCAAAAGCAAGAACGACCCTGCAACTCAATAAATTATCGAACTAACTCTAGGGGTAAAATGACCAAAATTTCCTAAAGACTAAAACTGCCCTAACGGCCCAACGAAACAACCGAATTAAATGAGATGCATACCTGGGGAACCAAAATGAAAACCTCGATCATTACAATTGCACTCCGCAGCTTTGTTGAGTTCTCAGCTTCCATTGTGGAAAGAGTTTAAGCGAGCTGGTATTGCAGTTTTGTTGGGAGAGGTTACCGCTAGGGTAGCCCAGTTGACCATTCAGCCTTTAATCAGGCAGAGGATTATTAATAGCCAGCTGAGTGATCCCGAGTTGAGCATATTGATTGACAGAGTTTATGCAGATGGAGACTTTGACTTTGTGGTAGCACCAGATGATGGTTTGAGATTCAGAGGACATCTTTGTATGCCAATTGACGTCGGGCCACAAGTTGAGTTACTTATCAAGGTTCATAGTTCCCCGTTTACTTGGCACCCAAGGGGTACCAAGATGTATCAGGATCTTAAGTAGACCTTTTGATGGAGCAATATGAAGAGAGAAATTACAGAGTTTGTTAGTAAGTGTCTCACTTGTCAGCAAGTGAAGGTGCCTAGGCAAAAGTCCGTAGGTTTGTTGCAGCCATTGAGTGTACCTCAGTGGAAGTGGCAGGAGATCTCCATGGATTATATTTTGGGTTTGTCGAGGACGTCGAGTGCGTTTACTCAGATCTGGGTTATTGTGGATCGTTTGACTAAGAGTGCACACTTCATCCCCGGTAGGATCACCTATACCGTAGAGCAGTGGGCTAGTTATTTTTGGAGTAGATCGTTCAGTACCATGGCATGCTAGCGAAGATTGTGTTGGATCGAGATTCTCGTTTTACTTCTCATTTTTGGAGGGCACTTCAGAAAGGTTTGGGTACAGAGTACAGCTTTAGCATAGCTTTCTACCCTCAGACGGATGGTAAAAAAGAAAGAGTGAACCAGGTTTTAGAGGACATGTTGCGAGCCTGTGTGTTGGACTTTTCTTGCAATTGGGGTCAATATCTATACTTGATGGAGTTTTCTTATAACAAGAGTTATCAGTCGACGATTTATATGGTTTCGTTTGAGGCTTTGTATGGTAAACATTGTAGGTCCCTAGTGTTTAGGGAAGAGGTTGGCGGTAGACAGTTGTTGGGTCCCGAGTTGTTACAGTTGACCAACGAGGCAGTTTAGAAGATCAGATCCGTATTTTGATAACGCAGAGTAGATAGAAAAGCTATGCCGATGTTCGGCGTAGAGATTTAAAGTTTGAGGTTGGTCAACACGTTTTATTTAAAGTGACATTGATGCGTGGTGTTTTGAGGTTTGGTAAGCGTGGGAAGCTGAGTCCTAGGTTAGTGGGTCCCTTTGAGATTCTAGAGCGAGTTAGGGTAGTATCTTACCAATTAGCCTTGCCTCTATCTTCGTCGATAGTTCATAGTGTGTTTCATGTGCCGATGTTGAGACAGTACATTACAGACTCTTCCCATGTTGTTGATTTTGAGCCATTAAGGTAGAATAAGGATTTGAGCTTCGAGGAGTAGCCTGTGCGAATTGTAGCCCGGGAGCGTAAGACCTTACGTAACTGGGAAATCAGTTTAGTGAAAGTTCAGTGGAGGTGTCAGAAAGTTGACGAAGCAATTTGGGAACTTGAAGATGAGATGAGGACTCATTACCAAGAGTTGTTTCAGTCTTAGGGACTTTTTGGGATGAAGTCATAAAAGGAGGGAGTATTGTAACGGCCCGAGTTTTTGTTACGGTACTTCAAGTACATTTTTTAGTTAGATTGGTTGGTTGGTTGGGCTGTTAGTGCAGTTTTAGCCCTTTAGGGTATTTTAGTAAATATACCCTTAAGGCCAATTTTATGTTTTAATGAGCTTCAAGCTTCTTTTTGTGTTTTTAGGGCCAGAGAGCTAGTTTTGCAATTCTTGTTTGAGTGATAAGTGGCATGTAAGTTTTTAATCGATGGATTGTTTCATTGGACATCACTTTCCATCGATTCTTCTAGAGAGAAATGCTAGAACGATTTTCCTTCTTCTTCTCCATCGTTCTTCATATCTTTTCCAGATCAATCCCTGCCCCTCGACCACGCTCGCCTATCCCCGCACGCTTGCCTCACGCCCCAATCGCTGCCCCAGTTCCACACGTAGCTGAGACACCCACACCCACGATCGTAGTTTTAGCACCGCACCGATCTGCTCGTCTGTAGCTGTCCATACACGCACAGCTAGTGGACCACCCGCCAAACCCTATCGCCTAGCTACGCATAGCCCCACATGCGTACCCTAGCGTAGCCCAAAGCGCGGGTCTCTACGTAGCGCACCTGTCCACGCTTGTCGCACTCGTGGCCCCGCTCAGCCTTACACCAGTTTTTGCGTTGCATCAGTGCTGCTCAGCTGTAGATCAACAGCCTCTTTTGCGTATCGTCGTTGTGTCATGCAGCCTCGATTTTTGCGCTATCCTATTTGGGGTTTGGGTAATTCCTAAATTCCTTGAGTTTCCCTGTTGAATTAACTAGGCTGGTTTTATTAATTATTTAGTGTTTTTTTGCTTAGGTTGTGTATTCGTTCGTGCTTGGTTGTCTGTAGCTCAAGGAGCACTTAGCTTCTATCTTTTTAGGTATGGATTCCTTGTCGTGGTTGTGTAGACCCTACTGTGGACCATACTTATAATATTCACTGATTGTATCTGTGCTGTATGTTGTATTGTTTTCCCAGCATGTTTAGGAATCCTATTATGTGATGTGTGATGACCTGACTATTAGGGTGTCGGCATGTAGCTCGATTACATTTCTGTATTATAAAATTTTGATAAGATGACTTGTATAATGAACATGTTGTGATTTGACTTGAGTTTAACATGTAGTACTCCTAGATAGTTACTGTTAGGTTGTCATCATCTAGAGGCTGAGAGTGGACACAACGTATGTTGTCCCCACAGGTCGAGACTAGTGAGGATTGATTCCCGCCCTCGACAATCGGGTTGTGGTATAGCACACCACCCCAGCGAAGCCTAGTTTGTGGCCTGCTAGAGTGGGATCCTTTCCTTGATGTAAGCCTACCTTGGGACGATCCTTAGCTTCAGGTGTAGGTGTGTGTGAACAGGCTCCCACAGTTGGGTGCTGAGGGCCTCCCACTAGCTGTGGACCAGTGGACACCATTATGTATAGTTTGGCATGTGGACTTAAACTGGTGTAGTTTGTGTAGGCCTATAGTTACCCCGATTTGTAGTAGCATGCGGTGTGCGCGCGCACGCATTAGATGCCGAGAGGATGGCTCCCTCGGGATAATTTCGTCCACCTTTCTGTTCAGTCTAGAACCAGACACTGGGTACTCTCCCAGGTGTCTAGGATCACCATAGCGAGTTAATCACTAGCCGAGAGTTAGAGGCTCTCGAGGTTTGGGAGTTATGTTGATAACTTATTCTGAGATCTGGTTGTTAGCTTTATTGCATGTATGCTAGGATGATAGATGTTGTGATGTATGCGTACTGTACCCCGGCTGAGGATTCATATTGAGTACCTTCGTACTCGCTCTTATTTTGTGGTTTTCCACCAGGTAACTTGAGACAGCTCTGGGATGGCTAGAGGAGAAGCTGGTGGATCATGGGAGTCCGTTGCAGTTGATATTTATTTAATTAGTTCATTATTGATTCAGCATGTTGATTAGGGACCGAGTCCATTAGTTTTCATTATTTGAACTGTTTTAATAATTCTCTTGCTAGTGTCTCGAATAATGTGTTTTGTTTTGATTGAATGGTTTATGGATTTAAATAAAAAGGTTTTGTTTTAACTGTTTCTGTTATAAAGGTTTTGAACCATGCATGCTAAGTAAGAATCGGGTTTATGACTATTTTAGAAGTCGGGTTCTTAGATATACCCTTTGAGAGGACTCTACAAAAGTGAGAAGTGAACTAAGGATCACTATCTGACACAATCTTCTCGATCACCCCATGGTTTCTACTTTAGGAACAACTGTGATAAGCGCCAAAACATTGCTTGATTTTTACAAAGCTAGAGGTCCTTCTAGGATCCTTGTAAAAACTCACAATGAAGGCTAGCTTAAATCACACTCAAAATCTAAAATGGTCACTCTTAGATCCTAAGACAACTCACTCTAGAATTAGTTTGATCAAGACTAATCCAATGAATTGATTTAACTTCAAACCTAAAACAAGATTTGAAAGAAAGACAACACCAAATGGGGTCTAAGAAAACACAAGTTTTTCATTCATAAAATCTGTCCAAAATGATGTATTACAAGCCATTTAAAAGGCAAAAAATTTGTGCATGCCTTGGAACACAAAAAGGACTAAAAAGCTATTAAATGCATTTTGTAAAAAATAAGACATAGAAAGCCAAAACTCAATTGCACATTAACTGAGAGGCTTAAATGCTGGACAAAAAGTAGATAAGCTTTAAATAGCCTCAAGTAACTCTTCTAGAAGGTCTCTTGCAACTATGAACATAGTTGGCAAGTTTTGAAATAAAAAAGTCCCAAAATATAAAATCTGGAAATTCAATTCTTTAAAATTCTGCATTGTAATTTCTAAGCCTCTAGGAATCTTCTTCTTCTTGCTTCTTATAATTACTCCTTCACGTGAGTACAATAAGTAGGTTGTTCGATTTGTCAAACTGTGCCCACTTTTCCATGGTATAGGTGAACTTACTGGAGATAAAGTGTGCACTCTTAGTCAACCAATCAACTATCACCCAAATATGTGTGGACCCTTTATAAGTCCTCAATAAATCGCAGATGTAATCCGTCAAAGTCTCCTCCCACTTCCATTGAGGTACACTTAATGGTTGCAAACAGTCCTATTGGCTTATGCAGTGCTTTCACCTACTGACAAGTGAAACACCTACTAACGTTGATAACTCTGGAGTGTTTCATTTGTACATAAATCTCTCATTTCATTGACATTTTTCAATCTCTTCTGCTTATTTTGTTATGGATTTTTTAAATATCGTTGGTGGAGCGTTGACTATCTTGTTTGGTGTTAATCCATTTCAACTCCATGGTCACAGGTTCCATCGTAGAAATTGATTTTTGGCTCTCATATTATTTGAGAGTAGTAGAGCCTTCTATGTAGAGTTTGTTGGTCCCCCTCCCCATATGAATTAAAAAAAAAAAGATATGTTGTATAATTATTTTGAGTAATTTTGAAATGAAGGGTTGGGCACAATAGCTTGTTTAGCTATAGTTATTTGAAGATAATCATAAAAACTCATTTGTAATAGTTCTTTAAATTTGACAAACATCCTATGATTTATGTACTACTATAATACAATAACATTAATATTCTTCAAAAGCTGTTGGTTTTTCAGTTTTTCAAATTGAAATATTCTATTTGTATCCAGTAACTAATGTCTCTCTAGAAATCAAAGTATTGTCCTGTGAACTTTCCTAACATTTCTGCCTTGTTTTGCCCACAAATTGAATGCTGTCTTCAAGAGCATATAATTTTCTTTCCGTTCAACATTTTGCTTCTCTTCTTCCATATTAATCAAACGAACTCCACACTTTTTCAACTCCATGTTTAATGGGTTAACAGAGTGGTATTGATTAACCTTCATATGAAATCGAAACTCAATCTCAGTGCATTTGTTAATCTCGTCCCACATAGACTTCGTCCAAGGCAGAACAAGCATCCAAATATGATCTAATGTTTCCATCCCTGAAACCAATATGCCATGACCACAAACATCGTCGTCATCCTCCGAATCCGACTCGTGATCGGCTTTTTTTACGGCCATTGATGCAAAGATTCCCAAGGATGGAATGGTGCCATTTTGTTGTTGGTCAGTTGGGCCACAAACCACGCACAAAGCAAAACAGATCTTGCGAGCAGTATTTGGATCCCACTTTATACTTATTGAAGATCCTGTTTTTGTTGTTGTAAACCAATTTGGAATCTCACTTCCAGGAATCATAACACTGAATTTTTCTTTGTGGAAGAACATCTTCTGCATATGATCAAATCCACTAATTAGATCAATTTTGTTGTGTGATTTAGTCTGTTATACTTCTGTAATTCATGTGACACATATGTATAAATAGTATTAAGAGAAAATGATATTCTATCTCAAAATAAATTGACAATAAGAGGAGTAGTGTTTGTAACTTATCAAAAATGTGAAATCTTTTCATCTGACAAATGTAGGTCTTTAACATGCTTTTCAAGATGACGTCTCTTTGTGTTCATCATTCTTGAGTTGGATCCTGATAAAATACCTATTGAAGTTTAATGGGTTTAGTAAATGTGGCTTAGCCTAGTAATAATGACCCATGTATTCTCGAATAAGCAGTAGTAGATTCGAATCCTCCAACCCTAAAATATTGTTGTTAAAAAACTAATTTCATGGGTTTAGATACCATATTATATAACATGTTATTTCATCTTAAAACTAACTGATAGTTAAGGTCCCGTTTGATAACCATTTGATTTTTGAAATTTAAACCTATTCTTACTCAAATTTCCTACAATGTATTCCACTTTTCCTACAATATATACAGCTTTTCTTAAGAAAGTACGTGAATGTTTACCAACTTTCAAAAATAAAAACAAGCTTTTGGAAGCTACTTTTTTTTTGTTTCCAAATTTTGGTTTGTACAAATATAGTTGAGATGTAGATATCCAAGTAAGAAAAAAATATGGTAAGATAATTGTTGTAGACTTAAATTTCAAAAACCAAAATCAAAAAATCAAATGGTTATCAAACGGGGTCTAAAATATTAGTCTATACATCTTGGATGTAAAGAAACTATCGTGGTTAGTGGTCAAAAGAACATTAAGAAATCAAAAGATTCATTTTCAATCTATGATAACTAATTATCTAGAAATTAATTTCCCGCGAATTAAGTTGGCTCGGATACCCACGGATATAAAAAAAATAAAAAAAAATTAGGATGGAAAGTCTTTTCATCTTTCCCAGGTGGAATCTTCAGTATATCGAATCAAATTAAATTACATTTTTTTTGTAGACATATCTCACAACAATATAAGTTTACCCTTTTAACAAATGAAGTCATAATTCAACAGAAACAAATGAAAACAAATCCAATCCACATTGAACAAAACTAACCTGCATCCAGGAAGTGAGCAAACTTTGGATCTGTTTATTGTCAGCAAGTTGGTAGCAATTTATAAGGTTCATTTCTCCCATGCAATACAAATGGTCCATCTTAGTAATGTCTGGAAAAGTTTTCAATGAAATACAATCCTTCATTTTCAACTTCATAATCCTCTCTGGGAGCTCTGGGACCTGAACAAGCTTCTTGCATCCATTAATGTTCAAGCCTCTTAGATTATGAAGTTTAGCTATGCATGGTGGAAGCTCACAAAAGCTATTGTTACTTAGATTCAGCACTCTCAACCACACCAAACACTCAATTCCTTCCGGAACCACTTTGATGTTGCAATCACTAAGAATCAATTCCGTAAGAGAGTATAAACCAGCGAACGATGCGATCCCGAAAACGCCGCCCGTCGGAGCTTTGAACAACCTCGAGACTAGCCATTCGAGGGTCATCGCAGTTGTTGGGTTGCCAAGCTTTGAACATCCAGAGAGATTGAGGCTTTTAAGGGATGGTAGCCAATTAGTGGCACTTGTAATGGAAACCAACATTTTACAATTCTTTAAACTCAGTACTTTCAAGCAATTCAAGCTTGCAACTGATGAAGGTAGCTCTGTTATGGAAGTGCCATCCAGATAGAGTTGTTGTAATCTGTCTGTGTTGCCATTAAATTCTGGGATCTTCTTCAGTTTCAAACAACCAGATAGAATTAAAACTTTAAGAATCTCTATGGTGATGTGGCCTGGAAGATTATTGAGATTCATGCAATCTTTGAAACTTAGAAAAGTTAGTTGTTTAGCAGTGAATATGGATGGATGGATGTTGATTAAATTTGTGCAACCTTCAAGATCTAATATTTGTAGATTTGGAAGCTGTGTGAAGTTTGGAGTTTGGAATAAGTTCCGAGAATGGCTGACTTTGATATACTTTAACTTCTCTAAGTTCTGTTACAAGTAAAGAAAACTCACATCAGCAAAAGCTACTTTATATCCAAAAAAACAAAAGCAAAAACTATTAAATTTGATGGTTTTTTTATAACTATCCATCAAAGTATTTTGAGCACTTATTAAAACTTCAGCGGTATCATGTATGACAGAGTAACTAAGAGGTTATAAGTTCAAATTTTCTCATCCCCAATTGGGTTAAACTCAAAAAATAAAAAATAAAAAATAAATAAAATAATGCACTTCTTGAAATTTTAAGTTTTTTTCTTGTACTATAAAAGTCAAACCACTGCTTTTGAAGAACTGAGTTTTAGTTTCTGTAGAATTAAAAAAAAACCCATGAATTTGAGCTGTTACCTTTTCTCCATGCCAAAATTGTTTCAAATTGCTGTAGCACATGTGAAGCTCAATAAGGTTATATTCTAATTCAGAATCCAATTCCAGAATCTCCAATGGATATCTTTTCCACTTCAAATATCTTAACTCAGATGGAATGCAATATTCTGACTGGTTTTGCAATTTCACATTCCGAAAATTAAGCAACCTAAGTTGGTGCATTCTTGAAAACAAAATTGGAATTGGAACAACATTTTTTGGGGACTTGAAAAATATGCTCTGGATGGATGCTTCTATACCCTGAATTGTTAAAATAACAAGTGCAACACAATTTAATTTGATATACAATTTGATAAAAAGAATAAAGAAAAGAAAAATATAAAACAAATAGCACATCTTACCACACTTTTATTTATATCCTTGAGGCCCCATAGTCGATCTCGAACGGGTTTTTGGCAAACAATTTTTCGACCCATTTCTTGCAGTAAATCATGCATTTGTAATCTACGGTCATAAGATAGAGTTAGGAGAGATTTTTTAATGAGAAGTTCAACATTTCTCGTAGCATAGAAATCACATCCATCAAGTATTTCCTCTACAACACCTCTTCTCTTTCCTTTAAAGAAGCAAGCAACATCAAGAAATATCTCTTTCTCCTCATCATCCAACCCATCATAGCTTACTTTAAGACAGTTGAAAATCTTCTCATCAATGGTCCAACCACCTTGGAGCCTTTCTATTACATTGTTCCAAACATTCAAATCTTTGTTCTGAAAAGAGCTCCCCAATGTTTTAAGTGCAAGAGGATGACCTCCAACAAGCTTCACAATAGTGTTGGAATGTCCCAAATAACCTTCTTTTGGACATCTTTCTTTAAAAGCATTCAAACTAAGGAGTTGAAGGGCTTCCTTGTATTTTAGTTCTTCCATTTTGAACATTCTTTTCACCCCCATCGTCAAAAGCAAATCTGCATTTCTTGTTGTGATTATGATTCTACTACCATAGCCGAAGCAACCCTCGTTTTTCGGTGTCAATTTTGTAATTTGGTCGAAATCACCCACATCATCTAGGACAAGAAGTGTCTTTTTTTGAAAAATTGCTTTGTTTATCAAAGCAATGCCTTCTTCTTCATCCCATATTTCAATGTTCTTTGAGAATGTTATTCTTGAAAGGAATTTGCTTTGTATGTGGGTAATTCTAGAGGTTTTGAATTGCTCTCGAACGTTGGAGAGGAAGCAATGTACTTCGAATTCCTCTCGAATTTGTTCATAACAAACTCGAGCTATGGTTGTCTTGCCTATCCCTCCCATTCCATGTATTCCGACCAAGATCACATTATCATCCAAGTTTGGATTCAAAAGGGAAGAAAGTTGGTTTAGATTTGAAGTGATTCCAACAAGTTGGTCCTTCTCAATGAGTGTCAAGGTCGGTTTGATTCTTCTCAATATTGCTTCACTTATGTCTTCTATGAATTCTGATTCATGAGACCTAATTTATTTTTGGAATATGGCTAAGAATTCAAAATGTTTACTTACTAAGATCATGAAAAACTATAATAGAAAAATCATAAGAAAACAAACAAGGTCTTAGTTATTTCGAGTATACTACATATCTTTTTTTAATACGACAATAATATTTGAGGTTAAGACTTGATTGGCAACCTCTAGATCAATAAGACATGCTCATTACATCAACATATCCGACAAGAATGAAGATCAACTTTCTAGACTTCTTTCACAGGCTGAGATTATAGTTTTAAAATGTATTATATCTACTATTACTGTTGGTTGATATAATTATATTTATCTCAATCTACGAGTTTAAATTTTTAGATTGATCGATGATTTAGCACAATTTAACATGGTATCAAAGTATAAGGTTTTAAGTTTAAGCACTTGTAAAACATTAAACTTTTTTGGTTGATCGATCATTTAACATAATTCAACAATTTATGGAATATTAAGGAATGAAATTGGTTACCGTTCATTTAAAACATAAGCTTTGAGATTTGCTATCTCAAACAGTGCCTTCCTCCATTGCAACACATTCAAGCTATTTTTTCCAAAGCGTTTTTCATGCTTAACAAAAGCTTTTTTAAAACTTTGTCTTTGATTTCGAACATCAGAAGGATCCACTTTATAAATTATTGGTATAATCTTCATTCCCTTCTGTTCTTTGCACTCAAAGATCTTAACCAACTCGGCGAGGCACCATCTTGAAGAAGCATAGTCTTTTGATACGACAACCACAGCCGCCCTCGAAACTTCAATGGCAGCCAATAGCTCTGAAGAAATGTCTGTTCCTTCTTCCATTTCATTGTCATCTCTAAATGTTACTATTCCTTTTCGTATGAAGGCTTTGTACAAATGATCTGTGAAATTTACACGTGTATCTTCGCCTCTAAAACTCAAAAACACGTCGTATTTCCAAAGGCGAGTTGACGACAACGACGAAGAAGAACATGCCATGGATGATCGTTTGAGAGCTTAATTTTGTTTTGTTTTGAAATTTGGACGGTTCTCATCTTTGCTTTTGACTCTTCCATTGTAGTTCCATTATTATCATAAACTTGTGGCCCTTTGAGACTTTTCTAACTTGCTCTTTTCATTAAGATATCCCACTAGGTTAGTTGTCCTTTGTCTTCTTTCCCTTGTATTTTTTAATTTACAAAACTATACATGAGAATTATTGATTTTCTATTTTGGTTAGCTTTCTCAAATGTTTATTTTCAAATTCACATTCCAATACCATACCTAACTTTAAAAAGATCTATTTTAGCTCCTACTTTCATGTAAATGTCTATTATTATTATTTTTTATCAAAAGAGTTGATCGCGTGTTGGCTTGATTGATTGGTGATAACCCAATTCAATTTTATCGTTACAAGATCATTGATGCTACAACTCTTATTTGCATTATAGGTTTGAATCCTTTTACGCTCAAATATTATTCAAATATAAAAGATGTAAATTAGAAATTTTATAAATTTACTGTTGATTTATGCCTTGAACGCATTAATGCCCTGCGATTAGCAGTCGGGGGTCCAGGGGTCTCGTTGCCCGGTTAGTGAGTGGGGGTGCAGAAGCAACGCCTCCGTTGCGCAAACATTTTTCGCATTGCTTGCAATCGCATCGTGCATTGTAACAATGCATTCCGCATGCGTTTAGCTCAACCCGTTTTCGCACTCCGCAGCGTAAGCACTTCCACATTCTGTTGCGTGTTTCGCATGCGCTTATGTATCTGCATTCTATAATAGAGTTTAATGAGAGTGCATATATAAACTCGAATTAAACCCTAGCCGTATTATGACATTCAGTCTGTAATTCGCCTCTCCTTAATACAATTGTTCTCCCTCTCTGCCTGTGGACAACTAACACAACGTTAGTGAACTACGTAAATTCTATGTGTTTTCTTCTTTTCTTTTGCATTTTTCTTTATTTTTGATTGGTTGTTGATTACAATTTCATAACATTTACATTTAAAAACAAAATGAGATTCAAACTTTAATCTCGACTTTCAAATCTTTTAATTTTAATTTTATACTTTCCAAATGAAGGGTCCAAAACCAAAAGTAATTTACCTTAGAAGTATTTACTTTAAGTTACAAGCAAAAACCGTCAACCATATCAAAATAAATCATTTTTCAAAGTATACACATAATGCTGTTGAAAAAAAAGTAATTCACCCTCATATATGATTTTGAAAGTAATTCATAAACAAAAGCCATAGGGATGTCAAAAAAAAAAACAAAAACAGCCATAGGAGGAGGTGAAATAAATTTAAAATGGAAATTTGGGATTTTTTTTTTTTCAAAAAAGCAAAAAACTCTTCTGACTTTAAAGATTGAATTAGTCAAGAAATTAACAAATTTTATTAAATTGCTCAAGTAGCTGTATTTTAAAGAAAGATAGGAGGAAGTCGAAGCCAAAAGGTGCACGTGCTTTGATTTTCGAGTGTTTCCGAATTGTTGACTAGTAAAATAATGATATTAGGGCCAAATGTACTTAGCTCATGAAAGTTTTAAATAAATGACCCACAACCTTACTTTAACATTACAAGTTCAAGATGTAATTGATATATAATAAAGACTATTTAAATGTAAGACATCCATAACTTATCTGATTTGTTAGAGGTTCAAATTCCTGCTTTTAATTTAAAGGGCTCCATGCAAGACTAGATTAAATAAAGAAAAAAATTGCAAAAGTATTCATATTCAAAAAAATTAGCAAAAGTAGTCCAACGAATTTAAATTGAAATTTCCTTTTATAACCAAAAGACACAAATACCCTTATTCATTGAATCCCTGACTTTTCCAACTTCCGTTATAACGTTATAATTTCACCATTCAAGAATCAAAATTGCCGCCTCCCAAATCATTGAGTTAATAGAGGTTTTTTTTTTTTTTTTTAATTTTTATTTAGTAGTTGTTTTGATTTTGTCATATACCTAAAATCTTTAATGATGTATTAATAAATAAAATCTGGTTTCAAATAAATAATAATACCATGTATTAATAAATAAAGTCTGATTTCAAATAAATAAGAGTTTTTTTTATTAGTGTTATTTTTGTGTATTGATTATGTTATATAAAAATATCAAATTAGTAAGGTATTTCACAACTAAAATATCTTTTTTATTTATAAGTATTTATCTCAATTTATTAATAATATCAATATAAATAATGAGGTTTAATACAATATTTCATTATTGATTAAAAAAAAATCATTATAATTTTAGAAATGAAATATTTTTTATAATTAATACAATGTTTTATTATAATTAATACAATATTTTTATAATTTATACAATATTTTTTTAATTAATACAGTATTTTTTAATTAATATAGTATTGTTTTAATTAATACAATATTTTAAAAATTAATAGAGTATTTTTTAAATTAAAACAGTATTTTTTTTCAACTTCTACAACGTCAAAAATTAGAGTTTTAAGTTGGTTTTTGTCGTCGACTATTGTGAATTTCTTAAACAATTAGTGTTGATTATGGAATGTGATTTCACTGATTAATCTTAAAATTTCTGATATTTGAGTTTTGAGTTTTGATTTCTAGGGTTTTTGTTTACATTTGACAGTATTATTAAGTATTTATATTAGAATATAGTTTTATGTATCAACATTTTAAAAGTACGGTGGGTGGATTCCAAACCAAAACCTAAACACTGTATTAGATTCTTAATTATGTATTGTAATACATACTATTTTAGATTTTTGAAATTTGTATTGAACTTTTAATACTGAATTAGTTTCTTAGGGTTGTATTGACTGTTTAATACTGTATGAGATTTCTGAAATATGTATTGAACTTTTAATATTGTATTTGTTTCTTAATTATGCAAATGTATTGGATATGGATTCAGAGAACCTTAATTCGCCGAAAAACCTTAGATTTTGGAAATGTAAAGAAATATTAAGAAAATCGCCAAAAACAGAGAAATCCACATAACAAAGAAAAAAGAAAACCGAAATTGGAACCCTGTGATTTTGGACAACAAGAAATTAACCAAAATCAAAACCAAGAATAATTGGATGGAAACCCACCGAAAAAAGAAGAAATCGATTTGTGCGCCAGAAATCAAAAGAACGAAGAAAAAATTGACGGAAAACCAACGGAAATTGAAGAAATTGCAAAAGTTGATTTTGAAATCGGTGGAAAAAAAGAAAAAGAAAGATAAAGAAAGAGCAGGTGTAGCGGAGAAGAAGGAATAGATTTGTAGTTCAGGAAAGATCATGGAAAAAATAATAATTGAATTAAAAAGGGTAAAAAAGTAAATAACAAATTTGTGATTTAAAATAAATAAGAAAAGAAAAATAATCTTGCAAATCAGATTGGATTTGAACAGACATGTGATTACCTTTCTAAAAGTGAACAGTTAATACAATTTCCGCAATTTAAATCCCCCTTAAATCATCTTATGAATTGTCCACGCATTTCCGACTAGACAGAATGGACAATCAGACAACAAATGATAAGAACAGGCTGTGACTAGGCCCATTATGCTATGATAAACCTGTAGGCCTATGGCCCAATGGACTTGTGAGCCCAAGTCCACTTTTGTCGGCCCATTAGTAAACATAGAGGGGATGTCTAGCCTTGTAGACAAACACACACACACACGCATACAAAAATTAAACACCATTGTTAGAATAGGCCATACTAAATCTAGGCCGAGTAAATTAATTTACTTGTGTCTTTCAAAAAAAAAAAAAAGAGACACACACACACTTTTCTTTATTTATTTACCTTGTACTTTGTATTGTGAGTTGATTTTAGCCCTATACTTTATTAAATAGTGCATGTAGTTGAGTTTTCAAATTTTTTAGAAGATTTATGGATGTTATTTGAGATTAAATATCATGCTCTTGTATATTAAAAATCCCAAAGCTTCTCCTAATCCCTACTCACAATCTTGTCCCTCCATCATCACCCACACCAACGGCTCCCCCTTCGCCACATGACCCGACCTCTTTTCCTTATTCTCAAAATTTCTCTACACTACCCCATGCCGACTAATCTCATCCATCCACAGCTACTCCATCTACCAATCAATTCAAAATTACTTTTTACTACCCAGTCACCCCATATTCCGACTTAGCCCGAAACCCAACGAGACATTTTCAATAAATCAGGCACCGTTTGATAACTATTCTGTTCCTAGTTTTTGGTTTTTGAAATTAAGCCTACAATAACTACCTTACCATAGGTATTTTCTTACTTGGATATCTACGTCTTACTTATATTTTAAGAAACCAAACCAAAATTTGAGAATAAAAAAAGTAGCTTCAAAAAGCTTGTTTTTGTTTTTAAAATTTGGTTAGCATTCACCTACATTCTCATGAAAAGATGGAGTACATTGTAAAGATGAAGTACGGAAACTTGAGTAAAAATAAGCTTAAATTTCAAAAACCAAATGGTTATCAAACCCATGCTTCTATATTATTTCCATCTATTAGATAGTATGGACATCCATCTCAAAACCAATTGGCAATGAGAGGAGTAACCCATATATCTTATGTATTGTTATGAGGTCTCCACTGTTTCCGATGTAGGATCCTTATCATGCCCCCTCATGTAAGAACCCGACTTCTAAAAAAGTCCTAGGCCCGGTTATTACTTAACATGCATGGCTTAAATACCATTATAACAGAAAATAGTTAAAACAAAACATTTTATTAAAACTAACAGTTCAACAAAGTACAAAACATCGTTCGAGCCTCTGGCTAGAGATGATTAAAACAGTTCTCAATAATGAAATCAAATGAAAGTTAAAATGCCTATCCTGTATACTGAATCAATGACAATAAATAAAGCAGATAACGAAGCGGACTCCCATGATCCATCAGATCCTCCCCTAGCCATCTCGGTGTTGTCCCAAGTTACTTGGTGAAAAACCACAGAATAAGGGTGAGTAGTAAGAATCCCCAGCCGGGGTACAGTACGCATACATCACATCATCTAGCATCCAAACATACATGCAATATAGTCAACCAACAGATCTTAGAATGATTTATCAACATAAAACCCAAATCTTGAGAGTCTCTAACCCTCGACTAGTGATCAGCTCACTATGCTGATCTTGGACACTTGGGAGAGTACCTAGTGTTTGGCTCTATATTAAACGAAAAGGTGTACTAACGACATTAGCCCGAGGGAGCCGTCCCCTCGACATCTAATGCAGGTGCACGCACACCGCATGCTGCTACAAACTGGGTAACTATAGGCCTGCACAAATCACACCTATCCAGGTCCACATGCCTAACTGAACGGAATGGTGTCCACTGATACATAGCTGGTGGGAGGTCTTTGGCACCCAACTGTGGCAGCTTGTTCACACCTACGCCTGAAACTAAGGATCGTCCCAAGGTAGGCTTACACCAAGAAAAGGATTCCGCTCTAGCAGACCCCAAACTCGGCTTCACTAGGGTAATGTGCTAAACCACAACCCGACTGTCGTGGGCGAAAATTGATTCTAACTGATCCCGACCTGTGGGGACAACATACGTCGTGTCCACTCTCAACCTCTAGATGATGACAACCTAACTGTAATTCATGCTAAAAGTTCAACAAGCTCGATTCCTAACAAATCACCAACATGCTCAGTATCTAAGACATACAACCCTAGCATGGTACTAATAACATAATTCTTGGAATCAAACACATGCCAACAGTACA
This sequence comes from Sechiopsis laciniata, assembly GCA_037833695.1. Classification (NCBI taxonomy): domain Eukaryota; kingdom Viridiplantae; phylum Streptophyta; class Magnoliopsida; order Cucurbitales; family Cucurbitaceae; genus Sechiopsis; species Sechiopsis laciniata. The sequence goes on from JBBMKA010012157.1 coordinate 32,485, forward strand.
GCCAGATCATCACATCAATCATATCCATTAACACATGCTCATAGTATAGTAAAACAAGTAAGCATAGAACACTATCAATAAATGTTTACGCAGGATCCACACAACCCATAACAAGGAATCCTTACCTAAAAAGCAATATAGAACAGACAATCTAATGCTCCTTGAGCTATAGATCAACCACAAACAACTTATACCTAAACAGAATATATTCTAAGTTAATTAATTACTAAACCAACAGTTCATTAAAATAAAGGAAACTCAGAGAACATGAATTACCTAAACCCCGAGAACCAGAGGTCAATGCAACGAAGCCAAGGCTATTGCTCGGTGGTGCGCAGGATCGAGACACGGCGCTGACGAGCGCGCGGGGCTACGCTGGGGTGCAGATCAGCGGAGCATACTAGTGGGGCTGCGCTAGTGCAGGTTGGAGTGCAGCGAAGGTGGGCGGGCGAGGGCGTGCGGGCAGGCGTGGCGGCTGGGTCTACGAAGTGGGCTGTACGCAGGGCTCTTGCGTGGGTGAGGACCGGTGCGGGGCGTGCGGAAGCGTGGCTTGCAGTAGCGATCGACAAAGAGGACGGGGTTGGGGTGGCGATCGATGAAAAGATCGATGGAGAAGGAGACGAAGGCGATCAAAAACTCTCTCTGGCTTTTTTCTGATAGAATCGATCAAAGAATCATAAACTAATCGATCGATCGATCGATTAGAAAACCCCAAACCTGGACACGTCGCACTTCCTCCCAAATTGCATAACTAGCTCCAAAAGCCCTGAAATCATAAATGCAACCTCCAAGGTCAATAAATTATAAAACTGACCTTAAGTGTGAATTTACAAAAATACCCCTTAAGGCTAAAACTGCGGTAACGGCCCAACGAACCAACCGAAATAACTGAAAATTATACCTAGAGAACTGTATCGAAAACCCGAGCCATTACAATACTTTCTCCTTTTATGACTTTCGTCCTCGAAAGTCCCTAAGACTGAAACAACTCTGAGTAATGAGTCATCATCTCATCCTCAAGCTCCCAAGTTGTTTCCTCAACCTTCTGACACCTTTACTAAACTTTAACCAAACTGATTTTCTGGTTATGCAAAGTCTTGCACTCCCGGGCTACAATCCCCACAGGCTTCTCCTCGAAGCTCAAATCCTTGTTCAACTCTAATGGCTCAAAATTAACTATGTAAGAAGGATCTGCCACATACCGACACAACATCGATACGTGAAACACATTGTGAACTGCAGACAAAGATGGAGGCAAAGCCAAACGGTAAACCACTGCACCAACTCTCTCAAGAATTTCAAAGGGACCTACGAACCTGGGACTCAACTTTTCACGCTTACCAAACCTCAAAACACTACGCATCGGTGCCACTCTCAAGAAAACATGTTGACTAATCTCAAACTCTAAATCTCTAAGCTCAGCATCGACATAGCTCTTCTGTCTACTCTCCTATAAGGACCCGACCCAAAAATGGTCATAAACCTAGTCCTTACTCAGCATGCATGAGAGTAAAAACAGATAAACATAAAAGACATTCCAATCATAAACCAAAAACATTTCATTTAAATAAATAAAACTGTGGCCAGTATTTAAAATCAACATCCTCAAGCATTT
>JBBMKA010012176.1:0-34065 GCA_037833695.1 Sechiopsis laciniata
TCCAATGCATTTACATCTAGTTTAAATTACATTACATTTATTTCGCTTAGTTTAGACTCATCACAACAATTTCACCTGTTAATCCCTGTGGAGATGACCTTTACTTATATTAAAACTTGCTACAACAAAGACTGTGTATACTTGCACAGCCTTTGGGATCACACACATACTTCGCTGGGAAGATTTCGCTATAGTTGCCACAGATTATAGTTGCCACGTCATTATTAATATTTTCTTAATTGGTTTGTTAGTCTGTACGCCCACCAACAGGTCCCAAGTAGGATTTGAACCTGGGGTCATGTAATAAAAAAAAGAATCTGGTTGGTTCAAACACCATCAAGCCACACCTGCATTTTGTTAAAATAACGCACATTTATATATAGAATTATTGATGCTTCAGGTTTAAAGAAAAAGAAACGGAATTATGGGAACTACTTTTTCTAGTTTCACATTTTTCCACCCAAATTAAGAAATGTTTCTTTTTATTTAGGGAATAAGAAATAGGCACAGTTACCAAACAAGTCCGTTTCTCAAAAAAGAAGAAACAGAAATAAGAAATAGGAAACGAGAACGTTATCAAACGAGTTTATTGTTTCATTATATCTCTAATTAATGAAAGAGACTAAGTGGATGACCACTATAATCAAGTGTTATTTCTTCCTCTCTTTTATTCTTGGAAAATTGTGGTAGATAGCCACTTTTTCGGAAAATAATTACAAATCTAGTCATCTTTTAAAGTATTTGTAAATCTATTTTTTGTTTTAAATTTAACTAATAATTTTTTTCAATAGTACCTATATACCCTTATTTTGACAGTTTTTTTTTCCTTTCTTTCGCCACCGTGTTGCTGAGCCAATTCTGCGTGCTCCGATTTTTTTTTTTTTTTTGCGTGGCTTATTGTTTATTGTGGCGACGTGGTGAACATCAACTTTTTTAAAACTTATTTTTATTATTTTTCTAGCAATTTCTTAAAAAAGAAAAAAATTAGTTACATTTGATTCGTTCTTTCAAAATTTCATGATTTTCATTTTTTTTTTCTTTTCAAATCTTCGTTTTTATTTCATCATTTTTCCTATCTGCCATTGGCTGAATTTCGATTTTTTGGGCTTGATGCTCCAAATATTAAATTGTTTAAGATTCTATTAAGGTTGCATTAGGAATTTTTGGAGAGCAAAATTATAATGGTATCTTCTATAATCAATTAATCATACTACTACTTGTTCGTTCATCTTTTTACTTAAAAATACTGTCACTCTAAAAAAAATAACAAAAAAAGTCATTAGTATTAATGAATAAGGTCACATATTCTCTTTATATATATAGGAAAATTGAATTGAATGAGATTTCATAATCTTAGTGGTATTAATAATAATATACAGTGGTTAATTGAGATGTGCTTAGATATAATACTGTATTAATGGAATATTGTCATATACTATTTCCACTATTAATGGACCTAATACAATATTAATGGATAGTTGGTGGGTAAATTATATAACAGTATTAATGGTTAAATACAATATTTTTTTTTTTAAGTATTATTGGATGTTTATAAATACAATATTAAACAGTATTGAGGTTAAATACTATATTACTCAAAAATCTCCAACGCAAATCCTCCGTCATTTAACCGGATCTAGCGGTTAGAGATTGAATTTCCGATTGTAAATCTGAAGTTGAGAGATTTAGTGAGGTGAAATGGAGAGCGGAGTTTGGGGAGACACTAAAGAGTGGTTTGATTTTTCTTTTTCGAGAGGTAGGGGTTTTGGATGATATTGTGGATTTAGATTTGGATCTCCTCGGAGGGATGAAATCGAAGGTATTTTTGACGATTACGGCGTTGGTCAGGCACCACGTGGCGGCGGAAAAGCATTTGGAGATGGAGTGTTTGGTTTTGCGAGATAGGGAAGGGGAAGGTGCGGTGGTGATGGACAGGGACAGTTTGGTCGCAGAAATCGAGAAAGCGCAGCGAGGAAGGTGCTGTAGTCAAATTTAAAAATATTTGCATCTAAAGTGATACATACAATTCAATACTGTATTATTAATACTCATTAATACAGTATTATTTATTATTAATACAGTACTACGTATTTAATACAGTATTATATATTATTAATATAATATTGTGGATTATTAATACAGTTTTATTTATTATTAATACACTAATGCATATTACTAATATAGTATTATGTATTATTAATACGATAGTATGGATTATTAATACAATATTGTGTATTATTACTGTATTATTATTAATGTCTATGACTATTATTGCTATTTTTTAAGTGACCATATTTGTAATTATTTTCTCAATTTGACTAAACTGGTAAGAATCTCTATTTATTAATACATGACTAAAGAATTTATGAAGTAAGTCTCACCTTTTTTAACACATTTTATGAAAATAGTAATGTATTAAGCTGTGGCACTATATTCACAAAATCATTGTTAAATAATTAATAAATAATACAATAAATATAAAGTTTGTTGAATTAATATTCATATATGTGTGAGATAAATACATAAAAATATAAAAGATATATTAGTCGTGAAATACGGTACTAATTCAGTATTTAACGAAAGTAAAAAAATGCTACAGTATTTATACAAAACATGATCAATAGCTAAAAACAACAATAATCCATAAATCATTTTTATGTGAAAGTCGTATTTACTTATTAACACATAATTAAAGATTTTAGGCATTTTGAAGAAAAAATAAAAACTAACTTAAAAAAATCCTCTATCAAACTTAAAAAATGGAAGGAAATTTTTTTTCTATAAAATCCCATGATTTGAGGAGATTTTAAGGAAACCATTTTGCATCAAAAAATGGTAGGCGACAGTGAAAAAAATGCCACGATTTTTGTTTCGGTAAGTAAGGTGGGTAGTACCGTCTTTTGCATTGATAAGATTTTTTTTTTTCTTTATTCAATAATTATTTTTACTAATGTTTCTTGAAATAGACATATTTGCAATAACTTTCTTATTATGGCCTACTCTTAAACTTTGCCCTTTATTCTTTTCACCTTTATGATTGTTCTACAACCATTTGATTTTTGTGATTATTTTCTTTCTTTGAAGTTTGGTTCTATTAGTTATAAAACAAGGCAAGGTGTTGCTCAATTATTTATATTCAAGTTTAGTTATTCAATTAGTGGTATCCGAGCTTCTTAATTTCGATTAGAAATTTTTTTTTGGGTTTGTTGTCAATTTTTGTTAATTTTCATTGAGTGTTTTTTGGTTTGCTATATCAAAATATCAGCAAAATTTGAAGTAGGGCATTTTGATGAGAGAGGATTTCTCACTTTGGAAGAAAAAAATGTGTACTCTCCTAATCCAATCAAAGGTGTCTAAGGCTCTTGTGTTTCTAAATCATCCTTCGTCAATGACAACAACTAAAAAAAGAAGAAATGTTGGAAGTAGCAGTACGATTATTTTATATCTCTTAGACAATGTGTTAAAGCAAGTGCATGATGCAAACACAACTTTGGAGGTATGGTCTAAATTGGATAACCTTTATTTCACTAAATTCATAACTAATAAGATGTATTTGAAGAAAAATTTCTTCGGTTATAAATGGATCCTAACAAAGATCTATAACAAAATCTAGATGAGTATAACATGATAATATTTGATCTAAATAACATTGATGAGGTCATTTCAGATAAAAACAAAGTTATTATCCTGTTAAATTCACTACCATAATCTTATAAGGGAGCTAAGACGACCATCAAATATGGTAGAGATAGTCACTCCATGGATATTGAACTTAATGCTTTAAGGCTCTATAAATTTAGAAATGAGGAAGAACTTATAAGAAGCTAGTTAAAGAGAATAACAGTCATAGAAGGTCGAAGTCACAAAATAAAATCATAAAAAAAAGCTTTTATTGCCATAAGGAGGGCATATTAGAAGGAACTGCTATGAAATCAATAACAAGAGGAATAATGAAGAAGAACCACACATTATGAATGTTTTTTAAGGGTATGACTCATCTGAGATTTTGACAGTAACAGAAGCAGGTGCAATCAGTGATTGGATTTTAGACTTTGGGATGTTCATTTCACATGACACCTCACAAACATTTGGTTTCAGGATTGAGAGCATTCACAATGGCAATGATCTTCTTGGAAACAACCAAGAATGTGGTGTTGAAGGCGTTGGTTCAATACAAGTGAAGAATTTTTATAATCAAGTTAGAATTCTCACTAATGTGAGATACATGCCAAATTTAAGGAGTAGTCTATTGTTTCTTAGAGTATTTTACAAAGTAGGGTACTCTTGTAAACATAAAATAATTCCATGAAAATTATCAAATGAGTTATAATAAAGTTGAAGGGTAAACTCACCAATAGTTTGTAGATTTTGCAAGGAATCACATTTCTAAGAACAGTCGCTTCAGATTCTTTTAGAGTCAGGAGAAGGCGAAGTTGTGACATTAGAGGCTTAGTCATGTTGGCAAAAATGGTCGAAGAGAGTTCCACAAACAAGGCTTGTTAGGGAGCTGTGAGATAGGGACTCTCGATGCTTATGAATAATGTGTTTATCGAAAAACTACCAAGGTCTCATTTAGAAAAGGTAAACATCGTTTTCAACATATTTTAGACTATGTTCATTCTAATTTATGGAGACCGGCTAACACACCAACTTTGAATGGAGCTAATTACTTTTTGTCAATAGTAGATAACTACTCTCGAAAGGTATGTGTGTATGTACTAAAAGCAACAGTGAAACATTCCAAAAGTTTATTTAGTGGAAGACGTTGGTTGAAAGACAAAAAAATATGAAGGCTAAAGTCATTCGAACAGATAATGCCTTGGAATTCTTAAGTAAAGAAACACCACAACAAAAAGGTTTAGTTGAAAGGATGAATCGTACTCTTCTTGAAAGAATGAGGTATTTATTGTCTGATGTGGGGTTATCTAAAATTTTGTGGGCGAAGCAATTACAACAACAACATACTTGATAAACCATTGTCTCTCATCGGCTATAAGCTTTAAAACACCCATAGAAATGCGGAATGGTAAGCCACTAAGGATAAGGATAAATGGTTTATTATGCCTTACATGTAAAAGTTAAATAAGAGAAAGATGAACTTCTAACATACTGATGTTCATTACGCGTTCCGATATAACTATGTAATTGAATGGAATCTAAGCTTAACTAAGTATTGGGTGTGGCTTCGAAATCACTACACGCAAGTATACGCGGTCATAATGCAGCAAGTAATAAGTAAAATTATCGATCTCCGTAGGGATTAAGGTCTAGAATAATTCTTACTAGCTTAAGAGTTGTGCGAATAAATACAAAACATGAAATTGATGGTTGATTTGAGTTTTCCTTCCAAAACTCTAAATAATCAATAAACTAATGAGCATAGGTAAAAATCACAGATATAGAAGATGTTGAATATGTAATACTAGTAAATAGATCCCACACTTCCCTTTCTTAATAAGTGTTTTTCGCACTTAATTATTTACAACTAACTCTGCTTCCACAGCAGTTACTCATACTAAACCTGGGCGACGCATGCGATAGTAAGGTTATTCCTAACTCCTTAAATCATGCGAGAGATCTCACGATGAACCTATTGTAACATACTAGACCTACCTTCAGCTACCTTTTCTGAGTTTGCTAAAGGGTAGCATACGTGGGTAGCTAGTTGACACATACTTAGAAATAAATTGTAGCAGATAAAAACTAAGAATCTACAACAACAACGTGTATTCTACATACGAAATATCACCATATCTCCTATCTAATAAAACATAGAAATGAACAGTAGATAATAAGGGAAATTTAGATATCCCATTACTAAAAGTTGAAACGGTTCTATAATCTTCTCTAACTAATAAAATACTAAAACAATAGATAGGAATTGATGCGGTTGTGAAGTGCGCAGATTCCTTGTCATCGGCTCCTACAAACACCACCAGCTCTGGTTCACGTAGATTGGTTTTTGGCCAACTTACCAGTTCTTGCCACCCTCACTAGCTCCCTGATTGCAGCTTCTTTCTCGCTATTTATAGAGTTGATTTTCTTGGCTAACAAGTTTGGGTGAGTTGTAAGATCTTCATCAATACAGGATTCCTTGATTTCTGCTGGAAATTCTTGATTGTGGCCAAATTAATTGCTTGATTGATTTTCTATTCTTTCCTTATTGGCGTAGTTTCTCGAATGCGACTACCATGTGACTGCATTGTGATGCATTTTGTTCACATTGCTTTGTTCCTCAGTGTCTAAGTTCCACATTGCTTGTATTGTATCGTATTAAGCATAGTTTATTCATTCATTTTACTCTAAAATGCGATGTTGAGACTTTGCTATGCTAAATCATGAATGCATGTGATTTCTAACAGTTTTACTCGTATTGAGTCTTTTAAAGCGTGATTACTTCCCTTGAACCTTAGAAAAATGCATAATAAACTAGCCTATTTTATGCTCTATTTGAGAGCTATCACATACGATCAACTAGGAAATCTAAGGATAAGGATAAAAGGTTGGTAGCTTCAATGAAGAGGTTGAATCTCTTCTTAAGAACAGAACATGGGAGTTGGTTGATCGACCTACAAATCAGAAACTAGTAAGTTGCAAGTGGATCTTCAAGCAAATAGAAACAATTGATCCCATAGAACTAATTAGATGCAAGGAAAGGTTGGTTACTCAAGGTTTTACTCAGGTGGAGGTTGTTGATTATAACGAGATATTCTCTCTTGGTAAGACACACACAACTATCCAGTTTATTCTATCATTAATGGCTGCATTTGATCTTGAATCGGAACAAATAGATGTGAAGATTGCATTTCTTCATGAGGAGCTGTTTAAAGTGATTTATATGCCATAACCATTTGGGTATGTCACAAAGCAGACCATAGGGGTATGTCTATTGAAGAAGTCCTTATAAGGCTTGAAGCAATCCTTATGTGACGACTTGAGAATTTTAAGTGTTATTTGTAATTTTAATTCCCGTAGTATTATTCATATAATAATTATGAGTGCTTTGGTATATTATGAGCATTTTCATAGTTTTGAAACTCAATGGACTAATTTGCAATTAATAGTAATTTTTTTTGTCAACATTTAATTGTTTGTTAAAGGAAGGTTGTAATTGTATTTAATCATCAGTTTATTGTAATATAAATACGTAGTTATGGAACCCTAGCCACCATGTGTTTAATTGTTATTTTTTTCACAAATCCCAAAACTCGTTTCTCTTCCCATGTTCGTACAACACCCTTGTGTTCCCCTCTTTTTGATTAATTCTTTTATATTTTAAAATACAAGCTTGCACATCTGACAAAACATTTTTTTATCTTCTCTTTCCCTTAGTTACTGATAGCTTTCAAAATAGAGCATAATTTAGGCTAATCTATTCTGCATTTTACTAAGATTCGGGGGGGGGGGGGGGGGAATACTGGAATAGTTTAGAGCAAATTGTGAGTAAAACTATTAGAAGTTACATAAGAAGTGAAAGAATTGCATTTAAAAGTAAAAGAATGAATGAATAGTGCTAATAAATGTTATACAATGCAGGAGTGCAGAACTTGGATGCTAGAGAAAGGACTAGATGTGAACAGCAAAAGGCAAAATCACAAAAACCATCCTAAGACAACTGCACTTGAAGAATCACGCCAACGAGGAAAGAACGGATAATCAATCAATTAACTAAACCCGACATTAATCAAGAAATTCCAGTAGCAATTAGAAGATTCCAGCATTTATAAAGATATACCAGCCGACCCAAATTTGCTGCACAAGGAAAACATCTCTATTAAAAGAAGGCAAGAAGTTGTAATCGAAAAGCTAGTCGGTTGGCCAAAAGCCAATTCGTATGGATAGTTTACCATGTGATAAAGGAAACTAGGCGATGATCGTAGAATCCAATGACAAGGAGTCTGCACATCTTCAACAGCCGCACCAATTCCTTATTTTTATTTCTTTATAGTTAAGAGTAGTTCATAGATCTGTAGCCAACTTTTAGTAATGATATTTCAGAAGTTTTATTATCACATGTTAATCATTTCTATGTTGCATTAGGTTAGGAGCTTTGGTAAGAATTCGTATGTAGAATGCATGTTAGAATTGCAGGTAATTAAGTTTTATATTACTGTAACTTATTACAAGTATGCGTTGATTAGCTACTCATGTATGCTAACCTTCAGTGAACTCGGAAGAGGAAACGATTGAGAGTTCTAGCAGGTTACGATAGGTTTGATGTGAGGTTTCTCGCATCAGTTAAGGAGTTAGGAATAACCCTAGTATTGCATGCGTCACCCAAAGTTTAGTATGAAGAACCGCATCGAAAGCTGGGTTTGACATATATCAGCGAATGCGGAAGTACTTGTTAGAATAAGGAAGCATGAATCTAAATTACCACTATCGCATGAATAGCATCTTCTACACTCGCATTTTTATCTCCGCTCATTTACATTGCATTTAGAGTCTTTACTTTGAAACAAACCAAAACAATCATCAATCATTATCATTTATTATTTTGCAAAAATTTTGAGTTAATAAACTTAATTTTAGACATCAATCTCGGTGGAGAATTATAAAATAAATACTTATCACTTGCTGCAATTCTGACCATGTATACTTGCGTGAAATTTTTCCGAAGCCAATACTTAACAATAGGTTTAAGCTTAGAATTCCTTCTCCATATATAATTGCATCGAAAAGGCAGGTCGAGTTTTTTACGACATTGTCGGGGATTGATTATTTAGAATTAGGATTACTAATTTAACAGTAGTTTTTATTGATAAAAGGTTTGTTATTCTGTATTTTGGATAACTTAGAAGTCCAGAAACGCAACAACCTATAAGGAAAATGTCTCAACATATCACCACAAGCAATAATAACAAAAAATGGCATATAATCACTTTGAAGAATCAATACTATAACAACAATATCACCCTTCCGCAAACATGTTCTTATCATCAACCAGGCTATGCGGAGAAGCCATACACAATAGAATTTATTCAATATATCCTAACTGGGGAAATCAGCTGCAGTTTGGGGGAGACCATAGCAACTTCTTTTAGGAGCAATATAGTTCAGAAGGGGAGTATAACACAATGGACTATACATGGGAATTTGGGCATTATGAACCTGCGTATCCAATGTATAAGCATGGACAGACTCTGGAAGACGCAAACATGGAAGAAGATATGCTACAAAAACGTCGCAGGTGGATGAGTGAAAATGACATCCTTCTAGCACCCTAAGAACCAAAATACGAGCTTGAACCCATTCTAGAAGAAACCTTCAAAGAAAGCGCAACTAGTAAGAAAGGAAACAATTCTAAGGCCAAAGTACTTGAAAGAGAGGCAACAAATGAGATCAGCCGCGAACAAGAACCTTCATGGGAAGATCTCATGTTATTCATTATAGTAAAAGATGAAAAAGCCATCTCTTTATGAAGGCGCGCAGTAGAAGACGGAGAGCAATGGATGCAAGATCAGCAATTGGGAGAAGCATGGGGGTGAACTCTCCTACAATTCCAATAGTTAAGGCAGATGAAAAAGTTGTGAGTGACAGCAATGAATATTCCAGTAGTGGTATTGTGTAAATTCCAAGTGATGAAAACCAAAGTGGAAATGAAGATCCTCCACCACTCATCTTTGTGGATGATAAACATGCAGTCGCAAACACAGAATATGCCTCAACCTACCCAGAACGATGAGGAAAATGAAGAACTATAGGAAGATACAAGTAGTTCTTGGAGCAATGGAACACTAGCAGTGGTGCTCAACTCTTTCAAGCTACCATGCCCACTGACGCAACAAGAGCTAATCAGTCAAGGAAGCAACATAAGGGTAAATAAGTTGAGCTTCATCCTGACTCTCCGCACCCTACTAAAATTGATATTGATAGGAGATTCACACATCAAGGCGAATGGCAGAGTAAGAAAGGAGCAAGCAATTAAAAATGGCGTCGCTTCGAAAATATATAAGTGGCCAAAGTGCAGGCAAGTCACATCGAACAGAATGTAGCACAAAGGTTCCGCCCAAGGCATGCAGCATTCTTGGAATGCGAATATCGGTATTTATGACTTTGTGCATTATTTCTATAAATTTTATTTTTTATTATTATAGGAATATAATGTTTCCCTTGTTAGTATGTTCCTTTGATTAGATTTAATTAAGGAATGGTGCGAAAATTAGAACGAGATCCTTGGAATCAAAATTTTTCTTCTTTAAAAGCTTCCTTAATTTTTGTGCGGGGGGAAGTGAGGATTTAAAAAGCTATAAATACCTTAGAAAGAGAAGTGGAAGCTCACAATTTCCCTCAAGCTCACAAGTGAAAAGTCCCTATTATTTTCTTGATCTAACTAATGGTCCCAGTTCGTAAATCAGATAGCAAGGCAATATAGGTAAGGCAGTCGATGATCAGAAGTGAGGTCGAAACTCAGCATCTTCAAGGCAAGGAATCAAGAAATTACCTTTTGATGAATTAAGGCATGAGTACAGAGAAAGTTCGACAGACAAGAACTGGAAAGGCGTTTGGCAGGAAAGTTTAGAGTGGAAAGCCATCGGCTGGCACTCATTATGTCACTGTAAGTAGCAAAGATGAAACGCCATCTATCGCAACAAGCTACCTCGAACTGGCAGACGAATTGGTAAAATATTACTTGCGGCGAACGGTTAAGCGAGTATAGAGGGTAATCAAGAAGGAACCTGTGGATGAAACAAAGAAATCAATGGAGGAAGATCCCTAGGAAAGAGAACCATGTGAGGAGGAAGAGGAAGAAGTGCTAAGAAAGGTGGAACAACAGTCTCCAAGGTTTTACAATGTCAAAATACAATCCATGAAAGTAAGGTTGTTACCGAAAACTAATTTGCTTCTATCAATGTGGAGGACCGTTATATATTACTGAAGAATAAAGAATTTGAGCGTGAACAAGGATTGGAGGGAATCTCAGAGGAAAGTATTAAGAGAATTGGCAATTTAGGATGGACAGCGTATAGAACACCAGATAAGAATGCAAAACCTGAGTGGGTGCGGTAGTTTTATGCGAACATAAATGAAGAAAAGTCGTTCTTCTCAAAGGTAGACATTCAATTAATAGATTATCGAGCAGCTGCGTGGAATAAAGCATTCGCACTCCCTAATGTTCCTGGAACATATTGTATGAAATTATTGGAGTCCCCTACAGAAGAGCAAATGCAAGAATGTCGAGAGGTGATTGGAGCTGTAGGGACAGAATGGAATGACTCGATGTCATTCCAATCATTTTGGGTTACAAGGGACCTTCGTGATTGGCTGAGTCTCATCAAAACGTCAATCATTTCATCAGCCAATGAGATTCTGGTTATGAGAGATTAAGCACTGTGATAACTCTCAAATAGAGAACATTTTAGGCTATTCTATTCTGCATTATTCTAAGGTTCAAGAGAAATAATTGGGCTATAATATGTAAATTACGAGTAAAAACTACTAAAAGTCGCATGCATTCATGAATTAGCAGCAGAAGCACAGTTTCACGGTTTTAGCATAAATATTGAATAAACTGTGCTAAATCAATGCACAATGCAAGAAATGCGAAGCTTAAGCGTGGGAAGGACAAATCAGCGTGAACGGTGACAAGCAGCGTAAGAAAGTGCTAAATCATAATGCAAACATGTTTGAATGGTCACGCTAACAAGGAACATGAAGAATCAATCAAGCAATTAAGTTAGCGCCAATCAAATAAATCCCGATGGAAATCAAGAGATTCTACATTAATGAAGATTTTATAGCTCACCTAAGCTTGCTGACCAAGTAATTCATCTCTATAAATAGCAAGAGGGAAGTCGAGGTTCGGTGAGCTGGTCGGTTGGCCAGAAAAGCAGCTTTCCCTTTCCTTTACAATCAAGCAGTGGTGTTCGTGGAAGCCGATGACAAGGGAACCGCACACTTCACAATCCCACCAATTCCCACTTTTTATTGTTTTTCTTAGGAGTAGTCTATAGCTGTGAACATTTAGCAGTAGTAATAAAATTAGCTGATTTAACTTTCTACTTGTGTTTATTTCTATGTTACGTTATAGAAATTGTCGATGAGGATTTATTTGTAGAAGCATGTTAGGAGTCTAGGTTATCATGTTTTACATTGCTGCATTTTTAATTAATACACATGCGTCGATTAGCTACCCACATATATAACTTTAGGCGAGTTCGAAAGAATAAACCGCAGGATGATCTAGTATACTACGTTAGGATTGGGTGCAAGGCTTTTCACCATTCGAAGTGTTAAGGATAACCTTACTAACGCTTGCGTCGACCTGAGTTAGTATGGAGATTGCAGTGGAAGCTGGATCTACCATAAATCATTAAGTGCGGAAGTTACTTTTTAAAATAGGGAAGCAATTAGCTTGATAACTAGTTACGCATTGTTAGCATCTTTTACAACTGTTTTCTCAAAACTACTCATTGCATTCACGTTTATTCTAGTTTGCATTAGCATTCATATTTACTTACTATTAGCATCGACCACAAAACCAACTTCAAATCCATTCTTTACTTTATTTACATGACTCTCAAGATAGAAGTACTAGTTATAACCTCAATCCCTGAGGAGAACGATAAATATAAATACTTATCACTTACTACATACTCGACTACGTATACTTGCGTAGAATGCGATTCGAAAGCATGAGGCTTTAGCAATAAAGTCTTATACTTCGAATTTATCATTAGTTTATTTATATCGCACCGAAAAATCACAGCCACACTGCTCTCTATGCAATCGAGAGTAGGAAACACATCAATCTAGGATAAATATTAGAAATAGAAATTCAGCGTTGTGCTGAAAAGATGTAAGATAAGGTGTACCTTTCATTCTCTATAACAAAATTTTGCGTTAGTTAGAGCGTACGACTAAAATGCATCTATCCAGAAAATTTTGATGAAGAAGAAGGGTAGAGCAACAAAGAGACATTATCAATAGACAAGCTGGCCAAGAAGATCAACCAAGTTTTCACTCAAATGCAAAGTTATTGGGCTTACGCGAGTAAGCGCGATGAGCTATTCATGAAGACATCAGTAGCATTAGATGAATATTTTGATTGGTCAAAATTTTTGAAGAACTTAATGAATACAGAATGCAACAAAGGCATAAAATTTTCGAAGAACTTAATGAATATAGAATGCAACAAAGGCAATGCAGAAAATTAGATGGAAGTCCCGTTCTCTTAAACTTTCTTTTCAGCAATTATTTATCTTTTATTAGTGCATGCATTTCATTTCTTTTTAGTAGGATGCACGTTAATTTTATTGTTCTCAACATTTACTTCAACTCGTGCATTTCATTTCAATCGACTAGGATACAACTTTGTTCTCACCTTCAATTTAATATTATAATAGAAAGGTACTATTTTTCTTTCAAAGATCAGCGCTAGCACTATTATCGCAATTTTAGATTATAGTATGAAATTTGCTTTTTCTTAGAAGAATTCTTACAATCCCTTAGACTCAAGCCTAGCAACAAAGTAGTCTTTATCGTGTATGACAGAAAGAACCAAAAATTTATGAGGAAGTCCTAAAGCTTGAAATAGAGTATCTCAAGGATGGAATTGATTAAGTTTAGGGGAACTAAGCCTCACCTTCATTGCGGACAGTGAATACTTTAAGTTTGGGGGTGAGGGCAAGCCCGGGAAGTGTTAGAAGAGAGAAAATTAAGTGAGTTATGAAAAAAAATGTTGCAAAAAATAAAGATCAAAACATTCTGGGCAAATAATAAGGCACAAAAGAGCGAATAGCCGTAGAAATCCCAAAGTACTCCGATGTCCACCAAAAGCACAAGCTTGAAACATTCCATTGCTTAGATGAAACGTTTTATGCTAAAGTCAACCATGCTAAGAACTATGGAATTGTGGATATGAGAGCAAACTGAGTAGGAATGCGAAAAGCATAGTGGAAATCCTCGAGGGATCTAAGGATCTAACTAGCAGCCTTGACAGAATGTTTTGGGCAACCTTAGTCGTAGAAATGGTTGAGTACAATAGATTGAGTAATGGAAAATAATCTTAATGAGGAACAATCTATCAGTCACAATCGGGAGGACTTTGAAGCGAACTTGAATCTTTGGGAAAATTTGGAAATTGAAGTGAAAAGGAAGTTTTATGCTAAAAATGTGAGATGCGATAAGACCTTCTAGAGTTGAGCTTAAAAGAAGAAAACTGATTTTAAAGAACAAAAATGTAATAGGTAGACCATGCATTACTCGGGACGAGCAATGATTCAAGTTTGGGTGTTTGATCGCTTTTAAATAGAGCATAATTTAGGCTAATCTATTCTGCATTTTACTAAGGTTCGGGGTGAATAATGGAATAGTTAAGAGCAAATTGCGAGTAAACTGTTAGAAGTCACACGCATCCATTATTCAGCACAAGAAGGGCAATCATTGCATTTTAATGTAAAAGAATTAATGAATTACACTAATAAATGTTATACAACGTAGGAGTGTGGAACTTGGATGCTGGAGAACGAAATAGATGCGAACAGCGAAAGGCAGAATCACATAAAGCATTCATAAGAAAGCTATACTCGAAGAATCATGCCAACAAGGAAAGAATAAAGAATCAATCAATTAACTAAATCCAACGTTAATCAAGGAATTCTATCAGTAATTAAAAGATTCCAGCATTTATGAAGATATAAAAGCTCACCCAAACTTGCTGCACAAGTAAAATCATCTCTATTTAAAAAAGGCAAGAAGTTGTAATTGGAGAGCTAGTCAGTGGGCCAGAAGCCAATTCGCTTGGATAGTTTACCATGAGAAGAAGGCAACTAGATGGTGATTGTAGAATCCAATGACAAGGAGTCTGCACATCTTCAACAGCCACACCAATTCCTTATTTTTATTTCCTTGAAGTTAAGAGTAGTTCATAGATTTGTAGCCAACTTTTAGTAATGATATTTCAGAAGTTTCATTATCACTTGTTAATCATTTCTATGTTGCATTAGGTTAGGAGCTTTGGTAAGAATTCGTATGAAGAATGCATGTTAGGATTACAGGTAATTAAGTTTTATATTGTAATAGTTCTCAAATAGAGCATAAATCAGCCAACTTTAATTTTCATTTTTCTAAGGTTCGGGGAACATAATTGAATATTTAAGAATAAATTGTGATTAAAACTGCTAGAAATTTCATGCATCCATGATTCAGCATACGAAGGGCAAGCATTGCGTTTTAAAGTAAAAGAATGAATAAATTACACTAAATGATGATAAACAATGTAAGAGCGCTGAAATAGGACGTTGGTGAACAAACTTGATGCGAACGGAAAAAGGTAAAAGAACACAACACATTCAAAGAAGTCACGTTCAAAGAATCAAGTCAACGAGGAAAGAAACAGAAAATCAATCAAGCAATCAACCACAACGATAATTAAGAGATTCTAGCATTAATGAAGATTTCCCAACTCATCCAAACTTGCTAGCTAAGAAATTCATCTCTATTTATAGAAGCAAGAAATTATAATCAGTGAGCTAGTCGGCTAGCCAGAAGCCAAGACACATGGGTAGAAGACCATGAAGAACGCAAATGGTGGTGTTCGTAGGATGACAATGAGTGTGAACATCTTCACAGCCGCACCAATTCCTATTTTTTGTTATTTCTTTATTAGTTAGGTGTAGTTTATAGATCTGTAGACATCGTTTAGTTATGATAATTCCAACTTTTCATTATCACTTGTTGCTCATTTCTATGTTTCATTAGGTTGGAAGCCTTGGTAAGAATTCGTTTGTAGAATGCATGTTAGGATTGTGGGTAGTTTGATTTTACACTACTGTAATTTTATTTTAAGTATACGTCGATTAGCTACCCATGTATGTTAACCTTCAGTGAACTTGGAAGAGGGAACTGTTTAGTGATGCAATATGCTACGATAGGTTTGATTGTGGAGTCTCTCGCGTTATTTAAGGGGTTAGGAATAACACTACTATCCCATGCATCGCCCAGAGTTGAGTATGAAGAACTGCAGCCAAAGCTGGGTTTGCCATAAATCAATTAGCAAGGAAGCTCTCATTAGGATAGGGAAGCATGAAATAAAACTTACCATCATCACATGATTAGCATATTCTACATCTGCAATTTTTACCATTGCTTATTTACTTGCATTTAGAGTCTTCACAAATACCCAACAACTATTACTTCTATTTCACATATTCTGCATAACTCTTAAGTTAGTAAAGTTAATTCTAGACATCAATCACTGTGGAGAACGATATAATAAATACTTATAACTTGCTACATATCTGATCACGTATACTTGCGTGAAAAGTTTCCAAAGTCGATACTTAGCAATAGGTTACGATTATAAAATATTCATCATATATCTACATCGAACATTGTCGAAACAAGTTTTTGGCGCTGTTACTAGGGATTGATTATTTAGAGTTAGGTCTATTAATTTAAGAGTAGTTTTTATAGATAAAAGGTTGAGCACTTGTATTTCAGGGGAACTTAAAATTCAAGGCGCAACAACCAACGGGGAAGAAGTCCCAATATATCACCATAAGCAAAAACAGAGGAATATGGTTTACAATAATTTTGCGAGCCAATATT
Organism: Sechiopsis laciniata; assembly: GCA_037833695.1. Classification (NCBI taxonomy): domain Eukaryota; kingdom Viridiplantae; phylum Streptophyta; class Magnoliopsida; order Cucurbitales; family Cucurbitaceae; genus Sechiopsis; species Sechiopsis laciniata. Next base: position 16,552 of record JBBMKA010012176.1, read on the forward strand.
GGAATAACACAATCACTCAACTGTAATCATGTTTTTATCAGCAATCAGGCTATGCGAAGGAGCCATACACAATAGATCTTTATCCAACGTATCCTAACTGAGAAATTCAATTGCAGTTTAGGGTAGATCGTAGCAACTTCTTTCATGAGCAATATAATCTACAAAGAGAATACAGCACAATGAACCATACATGGGAATCAAGGTGTCATGAACCTAGGTATCCAATAAACATTCTCTAGATGAGTGATCATTGAAAAAGATATACTACAAAAATGTCGAGCTTGGATGATAGAAAATGGTATCATTCTAGCACCCTAAGAACCAAAATACGAGTTAGAATCCTCTCTGGGAGAAGCACTCGGAGAAAGCACAGTGATAGCTCTCAAATAGAGCATAAATTAGGGTGCTTTAATTTTCATTTTTCTAGAGTTTTGAGGAGTATAATTGAATAGTTAAGAACAAACTACGGTTAAAACTGTTAGAAATCTCATGCATCCATGATTCAGCATACGAAGGACAAAGCATTACGTTTTACAGTAAAAGAATGAATAAAATGTGTTAAATGATGATATACAATGTAAGAACGCAAAAATAGAACGCTAGTGAATAAACTTGACGCAAACGACGAAAGGAAAAAAGCGCACAACGCATTCACAGCAGTCGCATTCGAAGAATCAAGTCAATAAGGAAAGAAACAAAAATCAATCAAGCAATCAATCCCAGAGATATTCCAGCACTAATGAAGATTTCTCAGCTCATCCGAACTTGCTACCCAAGCAAATTATCTCTATTTCTCAGCTGGTCGGTTGACTAGAAGCCAGAAAGCAAGGGTAGACAACCATGCAAAATGCAACTGGTGTTTTTCGTAGGATTCGATGACAAGGAGTCTGCACATCTCAACAGCCGCACAAATTCCTTAGTTTTATTTGTGTAACTTAGGAGTAGTGTGTAGGATCATAGTGAACTCTTTATAATGGCATTTATAAATTGGCATTATCGATTGTTACTCATTTCTATGTTAACTTAGTTTGGCAGAATTGGTAAGATTTATATGTAGAATGCATGATAGGATTGCGAGTAGAAGTGGTTTTACACTGCTACATTTTATTTTAAAGTGTGCATCGATTAGCCACATATGCTAACCATTTGTGAACTCAGAAGAGGAATCTGTTGGATGATCCAGTATGCTACGATAGATTTGGTGCGAGGTCTCTTGCATCAGTTGAGGTGTTAAGATAAGCCTACTATCGCGTGCATTTCTTGGAGTCAAGTATGAGAACTGCAACGCAAGCTGAATTTGTCATAAATCACCAAGTGCGGAAGCACCTGTTAGATCAGGAAAGCATGAAATCGCATCTATCGCTATCGCCACTTAGCATCTTCTACATCCGCATTTTACCGTTGCATATTTATTCACTTATTTACTTAGCATTTAAAGTCTTGAAAAACCCAAACAATCACCAACTCAATCTTTCTTTTTTTTTTTTTTTTTTTTTTTTTTTTTTTTTTTTTTTTTTTTTTTTGCATGACTCTTAGATTAGTAAAAATAATCTAGACATCAATCCCTTTGGAGAATGATATAAATAATACTTATAGCTTACCGCGATTCAACTCTATATACTTGCATAATGCCTTCGATTTAATACTTAGTTGTAAGCAATAGAATTGATTTACAAAAAAAAAAAAAGTTGTTAGCAATAGCATCTCAAGTCTAAAATCAACATCAGAATATTTATACATAGCCGAAATTACAGAACATGACAATTTATATCTAAATGATGAAGTACTTAAAGAGGCAACAATAGACGAAATCAACTATGAGCTAGAACCCTCATGGGAAGATCTCATACTAGTCGTCATAAAGAGAGATGAAAAGGCCATAGCTTTAAGGCGCACAGCAGAAGATGGAGAGCAGAGCATGCGATACGAGTAACAGGAAAACGCATGGGAGAGGTTCGCCACTCCACCAATTCTAGAAGTTGATAAAAGGAAGAAGTTGTGGGGGAAAAAGGAGAAAGTTCCAATGGTGGTACTGTGAAATCCAAAGTGATAAAAGCCAAAGGTAGGATGAAAATCCTCCACAATTCTACTTCGTGGATGATGAGTCTGCAGTTATAAGTATTGAAAAAATAGCATTGAAGACAATATAAATAGCATTGAAGACAGTGGAATGCCAGAAATGGTGCCCAAGGTTTTCTTACTATCATGCCCCTGACGCATCATGAATAAATCAGTTAAGAAAATAACTTAAGAGCAAATCAATTGAGCTTCATCATGACGCTTCGTACCCTACTAAACACAACAATAGTAGGATGATCACGTATTAAGGCGCTTGATGGAGAAAAGAAGGAGCAAGCAATAAAAGATGGCATCGCTCTAAAATATATAAATGGCCCAAGCAAGAACAACTCGCACCAGACGAAATTTAGCACAAGGGTTCCGCTCAGGCCTTGCTCAGCAGCATTCCTAGAATGCAAAAAATCGGTCTTTATGACTTTGTGCAATTTTACAGCATTATTTTTATTATTCCTCATAATTTTAGGAATAGAATGTTTTTCCTTTCATACGTTTTTCTTTTTTAGTTTGTTTCCATTTTTATTTGATTTTAGAAAGGACTAATGTGGAAATTAGAGCGGGATCCTTAAGAGCAAATTATAAATTTCCTTTCGTGATTACTACCTTTCTTGCACGAGGGTATTCAAATTTCAAATTTCCTAGAACCATTCTATATACCCTATGAAGAAAGGAGACTATCATCATATTCTAGCCTGTATCGCAAGAACCCTGTAAACTGCTCACATTCCTCCTCTCTTGTAACTAATGGCCTCAAGTCGTAAAATATCTAGCAAGTCGATCAAGGACAAAGCGGTAGGACACGAAAGAGGAGGTTGTGCACCCTTATCAACAGCAGATCATTATGCATTGCTAGCAAAGAAAGGATTCTGACAAGAACGAGGTTGGCCAGCGGTGGTAATGCCAGAAGAAACCTTTTAAGAGATGTGTGCATTGGGTTGGACAATGATAGTACAACCAGTTATGAAGGAGAGACCAAACTGCGCTTGCCAGTTCTATGCTAATTTGAACATGGAAAAACAATTTTTTTCGCGAGTTGAAGGGCAAGTAATAAACTGTAGATCCTCAGCATGAAACAATATTTTCCACCTTCCCGACAACATCGTGGCAGAATGCTAAAGGTTGTTGGAAGTTTCATCAAAGAAGAAATAGCAGGAATGTGTGAAACAATCAAAATAGATGGAGCAAGGTGGGAAAATCAGTCTTCACTTCAGTTGGAATGTATTAAACTAGAGCTTCATGACTCGATGCACTTCATCAAGAATTCAATCATTCCATCGACTAATGCTAAGCTGGTAAGTAGGGATCGGGCACTGCTACTCTACGTGATTAAAATTGGAAAGTGCATCAATCTGGACAGAATAGTGGAAGGACAAATCCAGCGCTGTGCTACGACCAATGGCAAGAAGATGTTTTATCTGCATACTATTACAAGGCTATGTGTGGAGTAGGGTCTTTATCTTTAACCGAGCGATAAAATTTTGAATATTTATGATAAGCATTTGGTGGTAAACAAGAGTTCATAATGGCAAGAAAGAGAAAAATAAGTCGAAACATTATTAGCCACGGACAATCTGGTTAGGCAATTTGAATTACTCTTCACCCAATCTCAAAACTATTGGACCTACGCGAATAACCAAGATGAGCTGATCATGAAGGCAGCTGCTGCACTAAAGGATTATAATGACCGACCAAGATTTGTGAAGAATTTGATTGATGCAGAACACAAAGACGCAAATGCAAAAAATTTTATGGAAGTCCTGCTCTCTCAACTTTTAGTTTTAGCAATTATTTATCTTTTATTGCAACATCATTTCGTTTCAGTAGGTCGCACTTGTCTTTCAACATTCTTAGCATTTAATTCTAATGCATGCATTTCATTTCACTTAGGATGCGATTTTGTTCTTACCTTAATAATATCATAGGAAGTCAGTAATTTTTCTTTTGAAGATTAGCACTAGTACTATTATTGCAATTTTAAATTTTTGTATGAAATTCGCTTTGTCCTAGAAGAATTCTTAAATTCTCTTAGATTCAAACTTAGCAACAAAGTAGTTTTTATCGTGCATGACAGAAAGAACCAAAATTTACAAGGAAATCTTAGAGCTTGAGAGAAAGTATTTCAATGAAGGAAATAAATTAAGTTTGGGTGAACTAAGCCTCACCTTCATTGCGAACAATGAAGACTTTAAGTTTGGGGGTGAGGGCAAGCCCATGGAGTGAATTGCTGAGAGAGAAAAGAAAGAAAATAGCAAAAGTAGCAATAAATCTTTAAAAAAAAATTGAAAAATAAAGATTAACACATTTTGGGAAAAATAAAGGCAAAAATAAGGATTTGTTTCTCCCCATTGGGGGAGATCAAATTCGTGAGGCCAGTGGGCCAAAGCGGACAATATCTTGGCTAGCGATGGGTTGGGTCATTACAATTACCTATCCACATATACTATCCTTTAGTAAACTTAAAAAAGGGACCTATTGGGAGATCAAGCAGGCTACGATAGGTTTGATGTGAGGTCTCTCACATCAGTTAAGGAGTTAGGAATAACCCTACTATTGCATGTGTCACCCAAAGTTCAGTATGAAGAACCACAGTGGAAGCTGGGTTTGACATATATCAGTGAGTGCGAAAGTACTTTTTAGAGTAGGAAAACATTACTCTAATTTACCACTATTGCATGAATAGCATCTTCTGCACTCGCATTTTTACCTTCGCTCATTTACATTGCATTTAGAGTCTTTACTTTTAAACAAACCAAAACAATCATCAATCATTATCATTTACTATTCCGCACAACTCTTGAGTTAATAAACTTAATTTTAGACATCAACCCCTGTGGAGAACGATAAAATAAAACTTATCACTTGCTGCAACTATGGCTACGTATACTTACGTGAAAATGTTTTCGAAGCCAATACTTAGTAATAAGTTTAAGCTTAGAATTCATTCACCGTATATAATTGCATCAAAAAGGCATGTTAGTTACTGAGCACAGACAAGCCCTATTTTCCCCTCTCTTCGTCCTCTTCGTTGTGCAACCAAGCTCGTAGGAAAACTCCATTGGCGCCATCGTGAGAAGTTATTTTCGTGCATGAGAACTGCGAATCGAAGCAAATCACGCTTGAAGCTCGTTCGTGCCTTACGTTCTCTATCATGCTATGATCCAAACACCATTAAGCCCGACCCGTAGAGCCACTCCTCAATCCGCTTAGATCTGAGCCAGACCCGTCATGCTTTTCGACCCGCTCAAATACGGGTTCGTTGTTCGTCGAATCGAGCCTTTTTCTCAAACCCGAGGCTAGCCGGATCTATATCCCAAACCCACGTCTTCACACCGATCTTCTTGTAGCCCACCTGATTGTGCCCCTGACCGATCATGCTTTTTGACCCGTGACCTAGATCGTTGACCTGGTCTTCCTTAGGTTAGATGTTTTGGCTGCCAGTTGTTGTGGCTTTAATCCATAACTTATTTTGGGCCTTAAATTTTAGAAATAATATTGGGTAATGAGTTATTTTTAAATATCTATTAGTGGGCCTTGAATTATGTAAAACACCATGTTTGAGACAAAAGTTTTAGTTGTAAAAAAATTAAGGAGTTTAAAAGATATTTATTATCCTTTTTAATTAGAATTTTGATGAATAACTAAATATCTTTTTATTACAAATCTTATAGGATATTTATGTAATACCTTTTAAAATAAGAATTTCGTAGTCCTTTAATTAAGTGTTTTTAGAATATTTTATATCCTTCATTTTGGGTTTCTCTTTTGAGAGTCTAAGGTTAACTCTAGGTCCTAATTTCTCTATTTGATTATTAGGATCTTTTGTTGACTCGTTGGAGGCTAGCTAGGCTCATTTTTCAAAGAGTTTTGTAACTTCAAGAGGTAAGGACTCTTACCTAGGGTTGTGTGGTCTAGATTGCTATATTAGCTTAGGATTTGCCTTGAAATTGCTGAAATTGTCGGTTGATGCCTAATCATTCCTGTTAGGACAACTTGAGCATGTAGTCAGTTACTTAATCATGAGCTTTTATGTTATTGTTGAGTTGTTGAATGTTAGTTTTGAGCTGTTTATCTGCTAATTGTTTTTATGAGTTGTTCACTATTTCACGACCTGTTGAATGTTGATTATGGGCTATTTATCTGATTGATTATTTGTGGAACGACATTATAAGTTGTATGCTATCCTGAATATATATTGCATGTATTACTGAATCGTAGGATTAAGATTTAGCATTAACGTATTATTTGAGGGGTTTAAAGTCCATTAGTTATTTTGGCTTTTGATACCCATAATTGTTGTTCATGATAATGCTATTATAATCTATATTAAGGGGTTAATGCCTAACATTGTAATTGAGGGGTTAATGCCTAACATTGTAATTGAGGGGTTAATGCCTAACATTGTAATTAAGGGGTTATTGCCTAACATTGTAATTGAGGGGTTATTGCCCAATATTGTAATTGAGGGGTTATTGCCCAATTTGATATTGAGTGGTTATTTTCCAATTTGAAATTGAGGGGTTGGTGCCCAATATTGTAATTGAGAGGTTATTGCCCGACATTGTAATTGAGGGGTTAGTGCCCAATATTGTAGTTGAGGAGTTAGTGCCCATTAATGTTGTTGATTACTATTGCTAAGGGGTTAGTGCCCAAATGTGGTTGAAGGGGTCTATGCCCGTTGTAGAATCTGATAAACTATGCCTCGTACGTTATGTTTAATTCATGTATTTAGGGTAGAGACCTAGATTGAGACCCTAGGATGGGTCGGGTCTTTACACAAAGCCTAAAAATAAGAACAAAGAGAGAAAGTGTGCCTGTTTTTGGAGTTCTTCTTCCATACTTGGGAGTAGGGTTCCAAAATGAATTTTGTGTTCCTATTGACACAGTATCCTATTCTTCAAGCAGCCGCTGCCATTTATCCCTTTCTAGTTTATCTTTTATTTGTTTATTTTATGCTTTATTCATTTCTAGCACCGTTGTTTCCCTTCAAACTATTCTTGCATTTGAATTAATTCAGTTTTCTTTTGCAATGTCTTTTGCTTATTTCTCATTTATTCTTTTCTTTAATTTCATGTCTAGCTAAGCATCTTAGGCAATGGTTAAGGGTGTGGGTTGTAGAAGCATGAACTTGGGTGAAGGGAGTTGTTAATTGAACCATGTTGAATTAGGATCTTAATTTAATAGTAAATGTCGACCGATCATCCACATGAACTAATAAATTTTAATTTGGAAGAAAAGACAACTTAAGTCTTATTCTCATGTTCAGTAGGTTAGTGTAAGTCTTTACGCATTTAAGAAGAATTTAGGGATAAACGCTCTACTATTGCAGGCGATGCACTGTTTAGAAAGCTACGTTGATTCGGGGCGGAAGTCGCAATCAGCGTGAATGAATGTGAAAGCAAACGTTTAGATAAGTGAAGTATGGCGATTACTACTTACCGCAATTTACCTTAGGAATTGCTAGACGCTTCCCACAACCTTAACCTGAGCCTTACTTAGTTAATATCACATTTTAATTTTATTTCGTATTTAGAACAAAACCAAAATTCCAACACCATTATTTTTACTTTCTTGCACGACTCTTAGATTAATTAAAACTAATTATAGACATCAATCGCTGTGAAGAACGATAAATATAAATACTTATCACTTGTTGTATACTCGACTACATATACTTGCGTAGAATGCAATTCCAAAGCGTGAGGTTTTAGCAATAAAGTCATATACTTAGAATTTATCATTAGTTTATTTATACCGCACAGAATTATCGCATCAAGTTTTTGGCATCGTTGCTAGGGATTGATTTATTTATAATCAGTTGTATTAGTTTAAGAGTAGTTCTTAATTATCAAAAAGGTTAATTACTTCATATTTTCAAGGTGTACTGCAGAGCACTGCGAAGCACGGAGCATACTAACCTATCAGGAAGAAGTCCTCAATATATTATCAACCACAAGCATCAAGTATAAACAGATGGCTAGACAATACTCCAACGTACAATATTAGAACCATGCTGTAACCCAATTCCATTGTTGAAACCAAATGAATTACTATCAAGAGCCATGGAGACCAGAGGAACCAACGGTTCAAATGAATGCGACAAACTTCCAACCAGGTCACCATGAAACCAACTGGGGAATGCAATCACAATTTTATTGGGAAAGCCAAGAAAATCACTTCCAAATGCCATCGAAACCGATTTATGAGCATTAACAGATGGAGTTTTGGAATTATAACACAACAAGTCATACACAGGATTACAACTATCATGAGCTCAGTTATTCAGTGTATAATTATAAACCATCTTTGGAAGATGTATTCAGGGAAAGTATGGCCAAAAGCGACGCCGCAAGTCAAAGCAATCGAGGCATGATGAAGGAAATTTTCGATATGATGGAGCAGTTAACTGCAGAGTGGAAACCTTGGCAAGTAGAAGAGATCTCAGACTATGCACACAATTATGGATAAGCTCTAGTGCATAGTCCTGAACCTTCTCTAGAGTACTTCATGGCCAGAAATGACGTTGTAATGCAAAGCAACTTCGCCTCGATAAAAGACTTAAAGTTCAGATATGGTGGTTGCCAATAGAGCTAAAGACTTTACATGGAGAAGTGGTTTCAGTAGCTTACGCATCCCCAACAACAGACGACGAGTGGTATGAACCAGACCCTGAACCGAGGAGTTATTAAATTTTCGTTGAACAGAGTACATTTGAAGAAAGCTAAATTGAGGAAGAAATTCTCCAAACAACCATTAGCTTTGTGGAGGATAAACCTACAGCTGAGACCAAAAAAGAAAAGCATCAACCCACCAAGGAAGAGGTGATGGAGCAAGCAGTACAGGAAACTGAAGATAGATTCAAAAGCGTTCAACTCCTAGAAATTACGCAACCCGCTTTTAAACTATCATGCCCTCAAGAATCCAAGCGAGAGATCCTTCGAAAATCTGACGAGAGGACAATACAACAAGGCCAAAGCGGAAAGTACCTTGCCTACTAAAAGAAATTTTGGTAGGAAGTTACCTCAAGAAGCATGAGTTTGGAGTCATAATAGAAAAGGCTATCAAAGATGGTGCCATAAACAAGATCATTATATGGCCAAAGGAAAAGTGTGCATAATGCATTCCTGGAATGCGAGGCTCGGAGCATACAGAGTGGGTATAAATTAATTTACCTCTGAGTATTGACTACAGCATTTTGAGTGCTAATATATTCGTACAATAATTAATTTGGAGTTAGACTTATTGCTAAGTGTGCCTTGAAATAGCTTACGCGCAAGTTTAGGTGGTCGGACTGCAACAAGTAATAAGTATGTATTTTATCGATCCCATAGAGATTGATGTCTAGAATTAATATTGATTGGGAGAGAATTGTGCTGAGTAGTAAATGCATAAGTTGAAAATGGTTGTTTGTTTTTGTTCTTGATACTAATAATAAAATGATCCAAATGCAAATAGAAATAAATATGAATGCAATGAGTAGTAACAATTAGACAATTGTAGAAAATATTAAGAGCGTAGAACTAGTTATTTAGTTTCCCGCTTCCCTCTACCAGAAAGTACTTCCGCACTTAATGATTTACTGCAGAACTAGCTTTCGCTGCGAACTCCGTACTTAACTTGGGGCGACTCGAGCAATAGTGAGGTTATTCCTAACTCCCTAAATGATGCAAAGACTTGCCTTCAACCTATTGTAGCATATTGGGTCATCATGCGATTCCTTCTTTCGAACTCACTGCAAGTTATATACATGGGTAGCTAATCGACGCATATGTATAAAATAGTAAATGCAGCAGTGCAAAATCCACTAACCTACGCTCCTAACATGCTTCTACTTGGGGCTATTCATAAAAGACTCTTATAACGCAACATAGCAATAAACACAAGTAAGAAGTTTAAATCAGACGATTTTATTACGACTACTAAATGTCCAAAGCTACAACTACTCCTAAGAAAGATAATAAATATGGAATTGGTGCGGTTGTGAAGTGTGCAGTCCACTTGTCATCGGCTCCTACGAACACCACCAGTTTCTTCTCGTATAGATTAGCTTGTGGCCATCCGACCAACTCACCTAACCTCGACTTCCTTCTTGCGATTTTTAGAGTTGATTTACTTGGTCAGCAAGCCTAGGTGAGGTGGAAAATCCTCATTAATGTAGGATCTCTTGATTTCCGCTAGAATTTATTTGATTGACTCTAATTTAATTACTTGATTGATTCTCTATTATTTCCTTGTTGGTGTAATTCTCCAAACGCGACCGCCTTGTGAATGCGTGAGTCTTCTATGTGTGTCGTTGTTCACATTGCTTCATCCCTCCAGCATAAGTGTTCAGCATTCCCTGCATTAAATAACCTTTTTAGAGCAAATTTGTATAATATTCATAGGTAATCCGCCAACTGAACTTATGATGCTACTTTATGAATGCATGCTAATTTCCATGGTTTATATTCGCAATTTCCTATTAACGCTCATTTATTTCCCTTAATCCTAAGAATAATGCAAACTATCGCAACCTAAAATAAGCTCTATTTGAGAGCTATCAAGTATTTACAAGCTTTTAATTTTTCTTATTTTATTTTTCTAGGTTAGATTTTCTTTTAGTATTTTGTTAAGATATTTTAATTTTTGTTTTCTTTAGTTTTTTGTTGGGAAAGCGAATAGGTATTGGCTGCGCAAAGTTGAACAGGCGATAAGTAGGATGAGCAAACAACAACATAGACAGGAAGCGATAGAAGTAGTGCGATCACAGTAAATTCCATATGGAAAGTAAAAGGAAGTTTCTGTATTTCTCTGTCTTATTTCTTACTTTCCATATATCTTTGCTGAAATATGTTCAATGCTCTTGTTTACCCTGACGTAGGAAATGAATTAGGATTAAATAGACAATCTTTTGCTCTATTCATGCATCTTCAAAATCAAATAGTTAAATGTTATATAAATTTTCTTCGCTCTACTCTCAAATGTTGTAGTCTAGTATAGCCAAAATTTCTGAACAATCTAAAACACCAACCTTTATCCTTCGGATTTTAGGAGAATGGACTAGCCAAAATGTGGACCGAGTTGATAATGCACTAATCTCTTATCGGAATAAAAATGAGTTAACTTCCAAGGTTAAAACTGAAAGCTTGAAATATGGAATTCAAACCTTAGAACAAATTAAGTTTGAGGATACTAAGCCTCACCTTCATTACGGACAATGAAGACTTTAAGTTTGAGGGTGAAAGGCAAGCTCGTTGATGGAATTGCTGAGAGAGAAAAGAAAAACGAAAGAAAAGAGAAAAAGCAACAATACGTTAAAAAAAATGGAAAACAAATATCAAAACATTCTGGGTAAAAATGAAACGCACAAAAGAGAAAATAGTCATTGGAATTCCAAAGTACTTTGCTGCCACCAAAAAGTACAAGATTGAGACATTCCATTGCTTAGGTGGAACGTTTTATGCTCAAGTGACCATGCTAAGAACTACGAAATTGTGGATATGAGTGCAACCTGAGTAGGAATGCAGAAAGCATAGCAGAAATCCTCGAGGGATTTGAGACCTAAATAAATATCCTCGGACAGAATGTTTTGGGAAAACTTAGGATGATCGAGGGCTTGAGTTAACTCCCAAGGTTAAAACTAAAAGCTTGAAACATGGAATTCTGATAGCTCTAAAATATAAGCATTATTTAGGCTAGTATCTTAATATATTCTAAAGGTATTTGTGCATTAATTGAATAAACTTCAGAGTAGAATAGCATTAAGATGGGAAATTCATATAAATAAGATGCATGTATGATTTATGAGCTTAAATATAAAAGGCTAGGGAAAGTAGCGCATTTTAGAGTAAAATGTGAATGTTGAATGCTTTTTGTACTTAAATGTCAAAGATTCCATGTTGCTTTAATTTATTACTATATCTACAGGAATTGAAAACATGGATAGCATCGTATTCAAATGAGAAGGTCAAAATGCGCATCAAGACTCTTTGGAGGTTGCAGACCACGGGATCTTCCAAACAATACTTGTGAAGGACAAATATTCGCTGCGAAAAAGAATTAATCTGAAGCGATGCAGAAATTAGAGCAATGCAGATTTGGAAACATTGATGCGAAAATTGCAGATCAGATGCAAAAGCTTCAATAAGGAAAGAATCTGATGACGAGCTAATGTCAACTATTAGATTGCGGGATAGACAAACTGCAATAATCATGGGATTCATGCCACAATCAGTAAAGATGTGATTGACAAAATCAGAGGAAATCTGTCGCAAGAATCAGGGGATAAGCTGCCAAAGATAAAAAGCAATAAAAGGAAATAAAAGATATTTCTAAATCCAATCCTTGCCTTCCAAGTCGATTCCTTAGTACTCAAGCATCTCAAACCTATAAAATGGAGAAGAACCAAGAGAGAAAGTGTACCTGTTTTTGGAGTTCTTCTCCCACACTTGGGAGTAGGATTTCGAAGCGAAGTTCATGTTCCTATTAACACAAAGTCCTGTTCTTCAAGCAGCCGCCACCATTTACCGCTTTCTAGTTTATCTTTTCTTCATTAATTTTATACTTTTTTTATTTTCAGCACCATTGTTTCCCTTTCGAACAGGTCTTGCATTTGAATTAATTCAGTTTTCTTTTGCAATGACTTTTGCTTTATTCTTATTTATTTTTTTCTTTACTTTCATGTCTAGCTAAGCATCTTAGGCAAAGGTTAAGGGTATGGGTTGTAGAAAGCATGTACTAGGGTAAAGGGAGTTGTTAATTGAAGCATGTTGAATTAGGATCTTAAATAAACAGTCAATGTTGACCGATCATCCACATGCACTAATAGGTTGTAAATGGGAAGAGGAAATAACCTAAGGCTAGTTTGCATGTTTAGTAGGTTAGTATTAAGTCTTTTGTACTTTAAATCGGAGTTTAGAGATAAACGCATAACTACTACATACCCTGCGCTGGTTGATAATTACATTGAGTCGCAATAGAAGTTGGGCTTAATGCGAACGGAAGCGGAAGTGGACGTTTGTTAGGCGAAGTATGGAAATTACTACTTACTGCATTTTATCCTAGGAGTTGCTAGCAGCATACCATAACTTTAACTCGAGCCTTACTTAGTTCATTTCACATTTTAGTTTTATTTTCGCATTTAGATACAAAACAAAACCAAAATCTCAACACCATTCTTTTTACTTTCTTGCACGACTCTTAGATTAACTAACTGATTATAGACATCAATCTCTGCGGAGAACGATAAAATATAAATACTTATCACTTGCTGCATACTCGACTACGTATACTTGCATATTAATGCGATTCGAAGCGTAGAACTTAGTTTCACACTTAGAATTTATCATTAGCTTATTTATACCCCACCGAATAATCGCATTAAGTTTTTGGCGCCATTGTCGAGGATTGATTTAGTTTTAATTAGTTGTATTAGTTTAAGAGTAGTTCTCAATTATAAAAAAGGCTAATTACTTCTTAATTTTTAAGTGTACTGCAGAATAGTGCGAAGCGTAGAGTATACTAGTCTACTGGAAAAAAAATCCCAACGCATCACCACAAGCAATAACAAAAGAAGATGGCCTATAATCACTTTGCAAATCAGTATTGGAACAGCAATATCACCCCTCCGCAAACATGTTTTTATTAGCAACTAGGCTATGCGGAGGAGCCTTAAATAACCGATTCCTATTTAACGTATCCTAATTGGGAGAACCAGTAGCAGTTTGGGGGAGATCATAGCAGTATATTTCATAATCAATATGGTCTGGAAGGAGATCATAATAACATGAACCATACATGGGAATCGAGGCGTCATGAACCTAGGTATCCTATCTACAATCGTGTGCAGTCTCCTGAGGACAAATATATGGAGAATGAGATACGGTGAAGACGACAGCAATGGATGAAGGAGAATGGCATCATTCTAACACTCCAAGAAACCAAATACGAGCACGAATGTTCTCTGGAGGAAATATGCAAGGAAAGCGCAACCAGCAATACAAGATCAGAAGATACCTATTTGAGGGCCGAAGTATTTAATGAGGCATTGGCAATGGAATTTTTCGATGAGATAGAACTCTCAGGGGAAGATTTCAAGCTAGCCATGATCAAGAAAAAGGAAGAGGTGTAACTCTAAGGTGGGCAGAAGAAAAAGACAGAGAACAAAGGATGCGATATCAGCAGCAGGAAGAAGCTTGGGCAAGGTTCGCCACTCAAGCAATTCCAGAAGCTAACAATAAGGAAGTAGTTGTGGGAGGAAAAGAAGAAAGTTTCAATAGTAATACTGTGCAAAACCCAAGTGATGAAAGTCAAAGTGAGGATAAAAATCCTCCAACTACCAGTTTTGTGGAGCATGAACCTGCAGCTGAGACAGAAAAACAAAAGCATCCACCCACCAAGAAAGAAGTGATGGAGCAAGTAGTGCAGGAAACTAAAGATAGTTTCAAAAGCGTTGAACCCCTAGAAATTATGCGAACCACTTTTAAACTATCATGCTCTCAAGAACCCAACCAAGAGATCATTCAAAAATCTGACGAGAGGGTAATTCAATCGAGATTCAATGTGACGCTTCGCACCCTATCAACTCTGACATTAATAGGACTTACACGCATTAAGGAGCATGACTGAGTAAGCCAAGAGCAAGCTATCAAAGATGGTTTCGCTCCAAAGATCATTATATGGCCCAAAGCAAAGTGTGCATAACGCATTCCTGGAATGCGAGGCTCGGAGCATGTACAGTCGGTACAATTTAAGTTTTATCTCCGAGCATTTACAAGCTGTAAATTTTTCCCATTTAATTTTTCTAGGTTAGATTTTTTTTTTCGTAGTTGTTAGGATAGTTTAATGTTTGTTTTTCTTTATTTTATGTTTGAAAAGTGAGTAGGCATTAGCGGTGCAAAGTTGAACATGCGACAGAGCAGGATGAACAAACAGCAACCTAGATAGGAAGCAATAAAAGCAGTGCGATCACAGCAAAAATCCAAATGAAAAGCGAAAGGAAGTTTATGTTCTTCTTTGTCTTTATTTCTTACTTTCATATATCTATGCTGAAATTTGTTCACTGCTTTTGTTTACATTAGCCTAGGAAGCAAATTAGGACTAAATAAAAAATCTTTTGCTCATATTCATGCATCTTTAAAATGAAACTTTTAAATGATATATGTAAGTGTCTCTTCGCTCTACTCTCTAATGTTGTAGTCTAATATAGTCAAAATTTCTTAACAATCTAGAACACCAACCTTTATTCTTAGGATTTTAGGAGAATGGACTTGCCAAAATGTGGACCGAGTTGATAATGTACTAATCCCTAATCGGAATAAAAATTAGGTTAACTCTCAAGGTTAAAACTGGAAGCTTGAAACATGGAATTCAAACCTTAGAACAAATTAATTTTGGGGGAATTAAGCCTCGCCTTCATTGAAGACAATGAAGATTTTAAGTTTGGGGGTGAGGGCAAGCCCGATGAGTGAAATGCTGAGAAAAAAAAAAGAGTGATCGAGAGTAGCATTGAAAAAAAAATCAAAAATCAAAAATAAAAAAAATATATATATTATGGAAAAATAAAGATCAAAACATTCTGGGTAAAAATGAAACGACATAAGAGTAAATAGTCATGGGTATTCCAAGTATTCCACTGGCCACCCAATCAAGCGCAAGCTTAAGAAATTTCAGTACTTAGCTGGAACGTTTTATGCTCAAATGAACTATGCCGAGACCGACAGAATTGCGACCCTGTGGAAAATTTTACTTAAAGGAACATAAATAAATAAGCTTCGAACAGAATGCTTTGGGCAAACTTAGGATGATCAAAGGCTTTAGTGAAGTGGTTCGAGTTGTAGGCACTAATCTCTAGGAGGGCTCAGTTTTTAGTCTAATTTAAAAGAGCGTGTTATCAATAAGGGAAGTGTTTTAGCAAGAATAAGACTCTAAAATCTATAGGATAGAAGTTGGTGCGTTTAGCATGTGATGAAATTTTGCTTAATTAGACTACGATATTAAGAACATTGTTGAGAGCATTTACTTAAAGGTATTTATATAAAAACTTCCTTGTGCATTAATGGAGCATTACTCGGGATGAGGAATGATTCAAGTTTGGGGGTTTGATTGCTCTAAAATATAAGCATTATTTAGGCTAATATCTTAATATATTCTAAAGGAATTTGTGCATTAATTGAATAGACTTTAGAGTAGAATAGCATTAAGATGGGAAATTCATATAAATAAGATACATGTATGATTTATTAGCTTAAATATAAAAGGTTAGGGAAAGTAGTGCATTTTAGAGTAAAATGTGAATGTTGAATGCTTTTTGTACTTAAATGTCAAAGATTCCATGCTACGCTAATTTATTACTATATCTACAGGAATTGGAAACATGGATATCTGACAGAGGTCTGTGATCAGGGCTAACTTGTACTCGGGATTATGGTCCCGAGTGTTGGGTTGTAGATGACTGAGTGATTGCTTGTTTAAATTCTTGGCTAATGTATGCGTTGTGTACCTTAAGTAGGGGTTTTTACGTAGTATTTTTTCCAACACTCACCCTTATCATTTTCTGTAAGGACCCGACCCAAAAATGGTCATAAACCTGGTCCTTACTCAGCATGCATGCATAAAACGCATTTGAGATAAAGTATACAAATCAAAGTGCTTTGAAATTGAAACATTCCAATGTTAAAACAAAATAAGTTCCTGGCCAGTATTTGATTCAAACATTCATAAACAGTTTAAAGCACAATATGCAAAAATCCTCCTAAGGACTTCGTGTCCAACTACATGCTGAATAATCAAATAAGAACATAAAAATAGACAGAGTGGCGCCGGCAGCTCCCATGTTCATTCTGCTCCTCCTCTAGCCGTCCTGATGCTGTCCCAAGTTACCAGATGGAAAAACCACAGAAAATAAGGGTGAGTACAAAGGCACTCAGTAAGAATCCCCAATCGGGGGACAGTACTAAACAATGCATCATCTAGCATCCAAGTATACAAGCAAACAGTTACCAACACCGAACCTTGGGACGAGATGTCCATACAACTCCTGGGTCTTCGGAAGTCTCTAACTCCCGGCCAAGTGGTCAGCTCAATAACTGACCCTGAATAGATATCCTCGAGGGTCACTACCCTCGGCCAAATGACCAACTCAAAAGCTGATCCCAAAATGGATATCCTCGAAGGTCTCTTACCTTCTGCCTAAGTGACCGCTCAACAACTGGTCCCGACCAGTTCTCTAAAATGGCCCTGGGACATCCTAGAGAGTACCCAGTGTCTAGCTCTAGACTTGGAAAGGAAATGGTGTACTCACGAACATTAGCCCAAGGGAGCTCTCCACCCGGCGCCTAACACGTGTGCGCGCACACCGCATACCGTTGTAAACTGCGTAAATGTAGGGGCCTAAGGACATACTACGCCAGTCCAGGTACGCATGCCTAAAGACTCAGAAGCGGTGTCACTGATCTACAGTAG
>JBBMKA010012196.1:0-34039 GCA_037833695.1 Sechiopsis laciniata
TTGATGTGTAGAGATAAATTTCAAGAGAATATCCTTCCTCATAACTTGCTCGCAGAAAAATGAAACCGGTTCCTATGTATTCTTAATCCTTTACTTACAGAAAATGCTTTACTTGAAACAAAGGTTTACTATACTAAAAGGACTACAGTTAACGATGCCATCAAGAAGTTACAGCTGGAAGCAGATAGCCTAGTTCAGGGGCCCTTCAACATTTTGGTTGGAAGGCTGGGCTGGATGTAAACTCATAGAGAAGTTGAAAGTTTTAAAGAATACCTATATTTTTTTTTTTTATATACATGAATTTCGTGGCCAACTTACATTTCAACTATTCTAACTATTCTCACGCGACAACAGTGTATTCCTACAATATTTGGCTATCAAGGTAACTTTTGGAAACTTTATTCCTAGGTAGATAGTCAATATAAAATGAACTCATACAGTCATACTTTATTATTTTCAAGTCACTAATTTGATCAGTAGGCCAACCCCTGATGGTTAATATCCATAAATTGCATAAACATATTTTTACTTGTATGTTGCTTGATAGGTGGCTGATATAGAAGCTAAAGAAGAAAGCGTTAAAGATAATTATGGGTTTATCTTCAAATCAATCGGCAATGAGAGGAATAAGAGCATGTCTTATAAAAATTGTGAGATCTTAATCATTACATCCTGCGATCTTCTAACACTTTTAAGAAGGGAGCAATGGGAAGGGAGAATATCTGGGGAAAAAAAACGATTTCTAGAGATTTGTACTACTGAGGAAAGAAATTTGCTTCAAAAGTGAAAAGTCAAATGGCTTAAGGTGGGGGAGATGAGAATATTGCCTTTTTACATAGATTCTAGATAGCCCAAAGAAGAAAGGATTCTAACTGAGAGTACAAATAAAAGGGGAAATGACACAAAAGTTGAAGGTGAAATTCTTCAGTTCTTTAGAAATCTAACCTAGAAATAAAAGGGAAAGGATATACATCTACAGGCAGAGACCTAAACAGTAAGCAATTACAAAACCTAATCTCCATTTACAGAGACAGAAACACTACCATCCAAGCAAATTAATGTCACCACCTCGAAATGCTTCAAACTTGAGACAGAAATTCAGGACAAATCAAGACATGGAAGTCAAAATAATTTCATCTCACATTAGTTTCCAATCCCCAAATAACTTACAATACGCCAAACAAGCGAAATCAATCCAAATCCAAGAGAAATTCACGCGAATTGATCACCATATGATTCAAAAAGAACATATGAGCAACAACAGAGTACAAAAAAGAATCAACGAACCACGTGACTTTCCAATCCCTAAATAGCTTATAATAGCCAAAACGAGCAAAAATCAATCCAAATCCAATAGAAATTCGTTATACTAAACTCACACAAACACGATTAGATCACCATACAATTCAAAAGTAACATATCAACAGCAACAACACAGTACAACAAGAAAGAATAAACGAACCGTGACTTCAATCGGAACCCTAGTGTCAACCCGGTGCTGGTAATACAGATCAATGCAATCGACACCGAGACGTTTCAAGCTGGCTTCGCAAGCGGATCTTACATAAGCCGGATTTCCACAGATCTCCCTATTGCCGTCGGAGAAATTGATTCCGAATTTGGTGGCCAATTCGGCCTTATCTCTGACGCCGCCGGCTAGGGCTTTGCCGACGAGGATTTCGTTGGTGAATGGGCCGTAGACGTCGGAGGTGTCGAGGAGAGTGATGCCGGAGTCGAGGGCGTGGTGGATGAGGGCGATCATGTCGGCGTCGGGCTTGGCGGCGCCGTAGAAGGCGGACATGCCCATGCAGCCCAGGCCCTGTGCAGAAACTTCCAGGCCTTGTGAACCGAGCTTGATTCTAGGGATTTGAGAAGCCATTTTTGTTCTGTCTGTGTGGGTTTGTGGTCGCCGGAGAGATTAGAGGTCGTCGGAGAAATTAATGGAGCAGAAATGGCTGAATTTAAGGCATAACGGGCCGGACAGTTTTATACGTAATTAATAAAATGTATTGAAATGTTTACTACCGTTGACTCGAATCGTAATTATAATTTTATTTTTTTTAATTTTTTTTTTTGAAAACAGTAATTATAATTTTATTGGTTGTGTTTCCAATTGAGCTACTTAATATATATATATATATCTTTCTTTTTTTTTTTGAAAAAACAAAAAATTTATTCAAACTCTAACCATACCAATACAATCATTTTCAATGCCAATGTTAGGGGAAGATTCTCTCTCCAAAAAAAATGGACTCATCATCGAATACAGATAAGGAGCCTTCTAACAAAAATCAACAACTTTCTTGGCTAATAAGAAACTTGTTCAATGCCAAGCGAAACAATCAATTGCTTAATATCAACAACGATATTCTTGAATTCTAAGATATTTGAAGACTTATCCCAACTGCTTTGATAACATTTAAGGTATCGGACTCCCCCATAATCGGAGGTAAAAAGAACTTTGAACACCCTATTACTGCTTTGACCCCTCCCTCAAAACTCTACATTCAAGAATCTTAAAAGACTTAGGTAAAAAAAAAATAGATTTCCAACCTAACAGCTTGTGATGTCGTTTCCAATCACGAACCACTCATCCAATGCCTCCCCTTCTCGAATTTTGATTAAACAAAAAAAAGCATCTACATTTAACTTCCACATGCCTTTGGGAGAGGCCACCCACCTGCAGATGCCATTGGGACCACGAGCGGGCTTGACGGCAGAACCTGCACTAACAAGATTACAGATGTTAATAGCTTTTTAGATAATATTTATGAGATTATGAAACTTTCGAACTAATTTTTCATAGATACATTGATTCCTGAAGTTCCATAAGCTCCAAATTATAATGATGCCTTTAAACCTCTTCTCTCATGAATTTTATCATTTAAACCTTTCCCAAAATCCATTGCATTCCCTAACCTTATAAAGAACCTACTAAATTCGGAGAACCAAGGAAAAATATGCTTTCAAACACGAACGACCATTTTACAATCCATCAAAATATACGTATTCGACTCCTTTGCTTTCCTACACATCGAGCAATAAACATTTAAGTCTACCCCCCTCAAATAAATATTGTACTTAGTCACAATAACATTAGCAAGAACACGTACACTCCAAGTGTCTACTTTGATTTTGGGGGAAAACTTCACCTTCCAACTAATCATATTTCTAACCACAGTTAACCTTTTCTTAACTCCAACGACTATTATATCAAAAAAAAAAAAAAATTCCAATAACTATTTTTAAACTTTTTGCAAAGTTGATGGATCAAAATTATACTTTTAAAAGTTTAGGAACCGAAATGGAACAATGGTTGAATGACTAAAATTAAACTTTTAAAAGTCGAGAGATTAAAATGAAACAAATTTGATAGTTGATGGACCAAAATAGTATTTAAATTTAGTATTCAATTTGATGAAATCTGAGAATTTAGTGTAAAATTAAGGATTAAGAATTGAATTTTTTTTTCCTTTTTCTAAAAGAAAAAGGAAAAAAAAGCAAGCAGAATATTATTATAATGGAGAACATTATAAATTGGGGGCTTCCACTTCCACTCCATATTGCTCCATTTATCTTCTCCAAATTGTCAATCTCCAATTTGCCCCTATGCAGGTCTGTTTGTAAATCCTAGAATCATCTTGTTTTAGATTTTGCAAAACATTCCTTTTCTAAACTCCAACTAGTTCCAAACTCCTCTACCCTTTTCGCTACTTGTGATTTCTGTCCCAATTTCTTCAATCCCAAAATTCATTGTTTTGACATTGATACTTTTAGTATTGTTGCCTCTCATACCCCTTTCGAACCTCATGTTGACCTTATTCACATTGTCAATTCCTGTAATGGCCTCTTGTTTATTTGCAAACTTGGCATTGTTTCCAATGGCGATGTTGGTTTTTATCTAGGCACATTTAATCTAATGACTCGTGAATTCTTTCCAACTCCTATTTTTCCTGATTCACCTCGCTTTTACACGGGATTTGGTTTAAGCACTAAGACCAATCAATATAAACTTTTCTTAGCCTACAACCATAAGTCCACTTGCGAGTTGAAGGTTTTAAGGTTGGGTAGCAACCATAACCATAATCAATGGACCTCTATTTATCTACCTTTTCCCATCACTAATCGATCGCACGGTGTAAATATGAATGGAGTCATTTATTGGATTGGAATCGAAAAAAACTATAGAAACGTCAATAATTAAATATATGCTCTTGATGTTGAAACTGAAACATGTGAAATGATGGTCCTCGAAGTTGGCTCTCACTCTTACCCACATAACCTTCAACTATTTAATGGCACCATTTATGGACCATTTATATGACTAAGCCAATATATCAAATTCAATTCTGGAAGATGCAATCCAAAGATTCTTGGATTTAAGATTTTATTGTTCCTATCTCTTACAACTACAAGATTTCAGCCGTTGATCTCTTTAAAGCTTTCGAGGATGGAAAGATATTGTTGAGAATAAGAAATAGCTTGTTTTGGTTGAAGAATGGGAGGGAGATTGAGGAGAAAGAGGAGACAGAAACATTGATTCCACTCGAGAGAGAATTTACATATATGCGTATTTGTCGTATAGATTCCTTGCATTTTGGTTCCCTTCCCAGCATTCTCACAGGAAATGACCAATCCTTTTAGGTGCGTTCCAAGCATATTATTTTTTATTTAATCTACTTGGTTTGCTATATTTTTGTATCGAAAACTTTTTTCTCTTTTCATAATCTCAATATAAAAAAAAAATTGTCTATGTTCACTAATATATCATAATGATATTATAAATATGTATGCATTAATTATTAGAGATATCAAATTTGAATTGGTGGATGAAGTGGCTGGCAAAAGAAGAATTCCCAAAGTCGAAGAAAACTAATTAATGAGGTTGAACGAGAGGAAGATAAGAGAACATTAAAAATTACCTATTAAATAAGGGATTTTGCATGTATGACAAAGCATTTCTATATATAGCACAAAATCAAAATTAATTCATTTGTAGCAGAAAATTCAAATTGAATTCTATCACTGGTTCAATTTTATTAGTCATAGAATTCAATCAATGATAGAATCATTCTATCACTGCTTGAGTTTTCTATCAGTGATAGAAATTCAAATTGAGTTCTATCACTAGAGTGATAGAAATCAATATGTTATAGATGAATTATTTTAAAAATTTTGCTGTGAATATAATACAAGAGGTAGAATGTGCTATTGATGGTAAATTCTCTACTAAATACTTTTTAAAATTGAAAATTTAAATGAGATTTAAATTTGTAGATCAATTTAACCTAAAATTATACCAAATATGTGGGTGGCGCGTTAATTATCTAAATTGGTGGTAATTCATTTTAATTCTATCGTCACAAATTTGATCTTGAAAATTGGTATTTGACTATAATCTTATTTTAGAGTAGTAGTACCATTTATATGGAGTTTGTTATGAAATCGGCAATCAACAAACAAGCGAGACTCTCTACTAACTAATCGTATCAACAAATCTCTTCCTTAACTTGAACTCTCCTTCAGATGCAACAAATTGTACCAACAGTATACTAGATATTCTTAGCGAACCAGATATATACCAGAGATGTATACCATACTCAAATGAATACCAAATTCAGATGTATGCCAGGTGTACAACAAACTCAAATGCTTCTCTAGTTGCTTTAGATGGTCCCCTAGGGACCTCAACAACTGTAAACGTTCAACAAGTCTAAATGGTGACATATCAGCAGGATTACACCTTCGGAGAGTTTGTGGTCCATCTTTCCGAATTTCAAATAAAAAAATAAACTTTAATTAAATTATTATTTAAATATTTCCTTATAATTTTATTTTTTCTGATAAAATTTTCTTTTAATTTTGTTAGGTATAGTTTAAGGAGCCTCAATAATTAAGAGAAACATTTATTTTTTGAAACAAAGAGTCCAACTCTTTAGCTGGCCTGTCATTGTATTTGGTAAGAGCTATGTTTTATTAAAGTTTACTTACATCACCAAAACCCACCCACTAGGTAGATAGAATTGATGGTGATGCACACTTCTATTGTTATTTCCAAATTATGACCTTTAAATTATAAATATATCAAACTATTTTATTTTCTTTCACTGAAGTGTCTTAGTCGATTTAAAGCTAAAAATTTACGTTTTTAATCACCAACACTAATTTGATTCAATTTGTTAAGATATATTATTTACTAACAATCAAAATTTTCATTTTCATTTAACATGTTTTTTTAGTTTTATTTTTACATTTAACATGTTGAAGTATAAAAAAGTTGTAATGATAAGATGATCTAATGGGGGTCATGGCCTGAACCTCCCTAATTTGCCTTTGAATGTTCTAAATTTAAATTATATTAAAAAGAGTGAAAATAAACATGACTCAACTAACCTAAACCATTTTTTAAAAAATCAACCAACATAAAACATAATTCCAAGTCAAATAAAAAAACTACAATAAACAAATATATATTGGAGCAAATTTACAGTAAAATAATGAGATGTCTAGAAATTATGAGGAATAAATCAAATAATAAGAAAATCCATCCACTTTGAATGATTTATTTATAAATATATAGCCAACTTAGGTTTAGTCTAAGATAATTAATATTTAGTTTCAAAATTTCAATTATGAAGTTGCATCTCAAATTTTTCAATATTAAAAAATATGTATGACAAAAAAAAGTTTTAACTTTAATGACATCTGGATAATCTAACATGTTCCACAATTAAGACATCAATTATTATTTTTTAAAATTTTTAAAATTTTTAAAATTATGGAGTTAAATTCTAAGTTGTAAAATCATTGAAACTAAATTATAACTTATAAAATTATTGTCAACAAGAACAGTTACTGAATCAATATAAAATATATGAGTTGGAATCCTCCCTTCTTGTAATCTCAAAAGTAATAATAATAATAACTTATAAAATTAGTGACTCTAAATTCTAGTGATGGAACTAAACTCTAATTTTACCTGGATTAAAATTATAATTTACCTATAAATATATAATAAATAGCCTGACCCACAAATTGACCCAAATTCCCACCATCACTTGACTTGAAAGACTTCTTATCTTCCCCTCACTTATGAAACCCCAAAAAGTAAAATTACAATGAAAATTTTAAACTAATTTCTGCAATTCCATATGTTCATAACAATTTCTCGCCATAAATCCCTAATTCTTGTAATTTTTGTAAAATCACCAAAACCAGAAACCAATTAATTGAGTATGAACACTCTTATCACTGAAACAAACACAGATTACAACGATAATACAGCTTCGCCGATAACCCTAGAAACACAAACGATATAAATAAGGCCCGCCGCCGCCGCCGATAACTTCACTTCCATCGGAAAGGCCATAAAAACGACAGACAGAGCAGAATCTACGATTGGAAAGCAGAACTGGACAATATATACCTGGAATATGGAAAAAAAATTGAGATCGGATTGCGATTGCGATTGGGATTGGGATTGGGATTAGATGTAGATGTGGAGTTGAACGACGAAGGTGAAGAGGCAAATTAGGGCAAAGAAGATTAGCGAATGGACGAAAATGGAGGCGCTGCTGGTCTGGAAGTTGCCGAACTGGACGAATCCATGGTGGCCGGGGACTTGAAAGAGAAGGCCAGGGGATAGAAGAAGAAACAGAACCACCGCCACAAAAACTGGGCCCCAATCCGCCATTTTTTTTTCCTTTTTTTTGGGGCTTTTGAATTCTGACTCGTCTAATGCGCTTCCCTCACAGCTTTTTATATTTGGTGGTTTATCAAATTATGACATTTAATTTTTGCTTTTGCCGTGGCATAACTCCAAGGATATATAGGTTCTTTATTTTTCAATTTTACTTTTAGTTTAGCACAAAATTCGAATTTATGATATTTTGATTTATCCGTCTAACCTAATTCATGATATTTTGATTTACCTCAGTTGAGTTGAATGGGGTTAAGATAATTTCTTTTTTTGAGTAATTAAATTTTTTGAACGTTGATTCATCTAACTCTATGTGTTTAAACAAACTAACTCAACTTATATATATTTGGGTTGGGTTGGGTTCAATTCTCGATTTTTCTAAAATTTAAATATAGATGTGGATGAGCCCAAGGGGGTGTTTATTTAACATATTTAGGTAAGATTTAGGTTAAAGAGTTATATTGAGTAGTTAAAATTTGAGAATTGTCTCAAAAACTCGTTTGAATGTAATTTTTGTGTAGATGAGTTAGAGAAAAAATCTTGTTTGGATGTAGATTTAAAATGAATTGTTATTTTTAGTAGTTAAAAAAGAAATTATTAAAAATAAATAGTTAAAAATGAAAGATTTTAATTGATTTGAAAGAAATGATTAAAAATAAGTAGTTAGAAATGATTTATTAATTATAAATGAATGATTAGAAATGAAAGTTATTTTAAAAGTAAAAATGAGAAAAAATTAGTAAAAATTCATTTGAATGTAGATTTTCGAAAAAAAGTTAATAAATCTTAAAACTAAACCTTACCTCCAAACAAACCACCCCCAACATTTCGCATGCTGTCATACAAATAACTATTATATTTAATCTTTTTTTTTTATAAAATAAAGTTATCTGCACTTAATGGTACTAGCAACGTGTGTTTGTTTTTGGTAGAAAAGAGTGGAGTTGAGTGGAGTGGAAGAGAATGAAGTGGTTAATAGTAGTTTGATTAACTACTCGTTTGGAGATTGAGGTTAATAGTAGTTGAGTAATTAACTACTTACTTGGGGATTGAGATTAGTAGTGGTTGAGTGATAAATTTGATGTGAAATTTAATAAAATTTAATGTGAGATTTGATAGAAGGGTTGAAGAGTGGTTAACAGTAGTTATTTATGACAAAAAACAAACTGAGTGATTTTTGAGAAGTGGTTACTCATGTCTAAAAAACATACACACCCAAAATAAGTAGGGACGTTTTTTTAAAAAATTATTAAATTAAATGGGCACCCTCCTTTTTCTGGGTAATTGTGGATGGATTTGTAGCTTTTTGGAAAAAGATGCTTTAATGGATTTTTTTCTTTTTTCGAAATTTGGGAGAAAAATCACAAATTCAACTTTATACTGTTTTTAAATGATATAAGAGTCAGATATAAATTTTCAGTAACCTATGAAAATTGAATTGAATTACAAACAATCAGGATAATAAACAAATCATCAACCCATCCGTTAATGTTTTCATTGATTTTAAGCTTTTCTTTGCTCTTAAAAAAAACAATAACTTTTCTTTGCCATAGAGTGAACGAAAGGCCAAAAAAAAAAAAAAAAAAAAAAAAAAAATCATGGTGGACCTCAAGGATAAGGAGGATGGCTAAGAGTCTAAGTTGTTTTACAAAAAGCTTTTCTTTTCGTCTCACTAAAAGCTTCGTGAGAGAAATATGTCAATTTCATCTGGCAAAAAGGTTTTGTTTGAGAAATGTATTTTTGAAAAAAAAAAATGTAAAAGAAAATAGATTTGTTAGTGTTATAAAAATCGTAATCGACGATAAAGAAAAATAAAGCAAAGCGAGACAAAAAACAACAATATACATTGTTCACTAGTGGTATGTTAACTTAAAAAAAAAAAAATAATAATAATAATAAAAAAAAACTAATGGTATGTTAACTACGTCCACGGATGCAAGAACTATTTTACTTAGGAGATAAAAATTCAAAATGTCGATCAAACTGGAACTAGATTTTAAGAGAGTTTATATTGTGCTCTATTATAAAAATACAAAATGTCACAAACTAAATAAGGTTTTACCATATTCCAAAGACATATTTCAACTGGTAGAAAGGTTAATAAGGTGTTTAAGGCTCTAATAATGATTAGGAAGGTAATATAATAATAGTTATCCAAACAATTATGATTCATTTCAATTATCTTTTTTAAAATTATATCATTCAAACTATATCCATTGTCAATAAGAGCATAATTCGAAGCGAGATGATTTATGACTCAGTAACTACACTATTAACTATAATATAAATATTGACAATAATAACTTATGTAATCATTACACACCTCAAATATAGACAATAATTAGTTCATCAATTATTAGCATTTCGAATAAAATTACCCCCAAATGCTCTTTAAATTTGCAGAAATTAAAAGGAAAATCAACAAAGAAGATGATCGATTATAGAGAGGAATTAGTAAAATTTTTATCATCAAGGAATAATATTGATTCCTTTTTAAGTATAGTCGTTGGGTTTCTTCGTTTATATGTTTTTCTATTCAGTTTATTATTATTAGGTCTTGGATCATAGATCTTATGAGTTGATTAACTAATTTCCCCTTAACTAGAATTGTTTGTTCGTTTGAAATCTAATATTGGGGGTAATATTGGGGGGGTTTAAATTGGGACTTATGTGTAAGATTGAAGTATTTCTAAGTTAGATTTAATTTATAGTTTTCTTTATAGATTCTTGTTTGAAGAAAGTAGACATAAAAGGCCTTTGATTTGTTAATAGAAATTGAATAGAAATATTAGTTTTTTCATTTTTTTTCAAAGAGGGTTAAGTGTGTTTGGAGACTGTTAAAGATGCATGTTCTTTACTAATTATAAAACTATTAATAATTTAGCATTCTTTTCCTAGGATCTTATATATATATATGTATATACCCATATACATATGATGCTTAAGTAAGTTAGAAAATTTAATTTAGAGGAAAAGTACACTATTTGCTCACTAATCAATGGTCACTCTTGTATGTATATCTTTTTTTACATAAAAAATCGGAGTTTCGCTTCCGTATACCTAAAACACCACTCGCTCTTGTATGTATATCAGAAAAAAAAAAAAAAAAAGGGTCACTCTTGTATACCATGCAATAGAGATAAGTGTTACTATAAATTTTGGCATCACTACGTCAACTTTTTTTATAAAAAAAAACTTAATTAATTATTTGTTTGTTTTATTTGTCCGAATACTAATTATTTTATGCGTAGGGATAAAGAAAGAAACTCTAGTCCCTAAGAAAAAGTGCAAAAAAATGAAAGAGAAATATATTCGTGGCTAACCTATCAAAATCCCACATTTGGGCCAACCTCTACTTGTTCTACCAATTCAATCACAACCCCAAATGGCTCAAGATTATCCTAGATCCATTTGATACTATTTATATGCGACTTTGTTAAGCAATTTGATTCATGATTTTTATAAATTTCTCAGTTTTCTTGGTTTTACTACTAAAAAATTAATTAAACTAACCTATCAATGAAAATACTACTCTAAGACTAAAAAAAAATGAAAATGAAAATACTTTATCTCTTAAATAATGTAAGAGTCGGATATTAATTTTTAGGATCGAACTCGTCAACATACAATCTAATTGAATTAATCAACTAAACTAACATGTCACTAAATACCATTGTTGTTCTTTTTCTTTTTTGATTTGTGATTGGCTTTTTATTTTTATTTTTATTTTTGAAAAAGTGATTGGGGATTCCTTTTCTATTAATGAGTTTTTTTTTTCATTGATAAATAGTGCAATGAAAGGTGTACTGGTAATTGGGCATGAAAAATTGGAATCTTGCTTTTCTTTACAAGACCAAATTATAAAATTTAGAAAACAGACATAGTTGTAGATTAGGTCCATATAGATGGACCCATTTATGTAGTTTTTTTTAGTTTAAATGAAGGAGGAGAGTTAAATATCGATTTTTAAGATAGAACTCGAGATCGTGGAGTTAATTTAGATTTTAACAAATCAATTAAGTCAACACGTCACCAACTCTTTTGAAGATCCATTTATGTAGTTAACCCATAAGAGAAGAATAAAATTTAAACATATAAAATTTAATTCTGAAAAGAGAAGTGCCGATGTTAGTTAGCCTGTCAATATATTTGGTTGCTCAATGTGTTGAGCTGAATTTTCCACTTGATTAAAATGAATAATGACAAAACTGCATTCCATCATGTCCATATTTTACAAATTAACAACTTTCATGAAGATATTATACTCCATGGAAGCTGTGCAATTTTGATTAGCTTGGATTATTATTAGGAAATTTATCTTTAACGGCACATTCTACCTCTTGTATTATATTTACAATACAATTTTTAAAATAATTTATCTATAGTACATAAATTTCTATCAATGATAGAATAAGTCTATCATTGATTGAATTCTATAAGTGATAGAATTCAACCCGTGATAGAGCTCATTCAGTGATAGAATGAATCTACCACTGATTAAATTCTACTACCGATAGAACTCAATTTAGATTTTCTGCTATAAATGAATTAATTTTGATTTTGTGCTATAAATGAAAATACTTTACCATTTTTTATTATACATGCAAAATCCCCTTATTATTATAATTATTTACTACTTTTTTTTAGAACATTAGCTTGTATTTAAATTAAGCCTTACACTAAATTAAAAGCAAATTTTAACAAAAATAACAGTTCTTATATTTAATTACACCTTTTTTTTATTGTGAATATGAGCTATATTTTGATCATAGATTTGAACCTTCAACTTTATATATATATATATATATATATATAATCATTTGCATTATTTGACTTAATTTGAAAATTGGCACCTAATATACATTTTTTCCTTATTATTATTATTATTTGTAGATTTGGCACCTAATATTCACCAACTCGTTGTTCAATTTAATTTTAATTCCTTTAAAGAAAAAAAGAAGTTCTAACATTTTTTGTATTTATTGTATCAATTATATTTTTAATTTCTCCAATGAAGTCATTGTATATAATATTTTGAAGCATGCATGGGTACGGAAGTTCACATGAGGCAATGTGGTAGACGTAACCATCATATAATACAAAAATCCATCCACATGCTATACACATATAATAAACAAGTTTTTTTTTTTTTTTTTGAGATCATAATAAGTTGATTACCTACATGAAATAATAAATTAATAATTTGACAGACGTGCCTAATAAACATTGTTCAATACATATATAACATGTTTTAAAAAAAAATGATAATAATATAAAACATTAAAAAGACAAAAGGCATAAAAAACAACTTTTTTTTAGATTGCATAATAAAATAACTTAGTTGGCGTTTTTCTACCATTTCATCCTTTTTTTCTATCTTTTACAACATTATTTGAACATAATAACTAACGATACGGAAAATACCAAAATAAATTATCTACTAACTCGTCTAATTTTGATGATTAGTTACCTAAAAATTAATTTTTTATATATATATTTTTACAATAAAATTAGGTGGTTATCAATGAAAAAAGTTAAGGTACGAAATGATGATGAGATAATCTAATAGTCGAAAGAACCTTATAATAAGATATGTTCTTCTAAAAAGGTCTAAGATGTACGTAAGTTTAAATTGATAGCATTCATTAACAAAAATAAAATAATAATAATCAAGGTGCTCATTAATTGACCAAACTAATATTCACAAATATAACAAAATGATGCATCTCATCAAATTATATATATATAAAATAACAAAGAGTAAAATAAAGTGCACAAACTTGTAAACAAGAACAAAACTCGACTAAAATAAAATGAAATCATAATGACCATATTAAACAAGAACATAGTCTCACATAAAACGCAAAAGTAAGAAAAATCGACACAATATTACAACATTATCATCAATACAAAGCATTTGCCAACAAAAACAAACTCAATTAACATAAAAGTAGGAAGTCATAATTAAAATGTCGTAGATTCGAATAAGATATTAAATATAGATATGAAAGTGTAGGACGAGAGTAAAGAGACAAAAGAGAGCGAAGAAGATGAGAGTATGAAGAAAAATAGAAGTGGCGTTGGTTTCAAAGTTACCGAATTCAACGAACTTGTCGGCGCCGCGGATCTGAAACAGAAGCCCGGGAGATAACAGAATAAACAGAACAACTGCTACAAAAACAGGTCCCCAATCCGCCATTCTTTTTGCCTTCTGCCTTTCTTTCTCTACTTTACTGCCCCTTTTATATTTGGGCCTTTCAACAAATCACAAAACCTCCGTTTTAAATTACTTTTTTATCATTATTTTCTTTACAATTTGATTGGCTTTCTCTACAAGTTAGATAGAAATGGTCCTACTACTATCCATTTTCAAAGACTAACGAGTTGACTCAATAATTAAAAAGATTCTGAAGAACAACAAATAATGAGTTTAATTTATATTAATCATTTAAAAAATAATTTTTATGACTTTTTTACATCCAAATATTATAAAATTAAATATATATTGTAATTAAAATAATCGAGATAGGCTTAATATTGTATGAAGATTCATGGATATATAAAAATAAAAATAGAAGACCTTACTTCTTTTTTTTTTTTTTTTTTTTTTGAGATTATAGAAGACCTTACTATCCTCCAAAATAATAATAGTTTTCAATTAATTTCGTTTTTATGAGAAGTTTCAAAGAAACAGTTGTATTTTTGTCGTATTCATTTGATACATTATTATTTTTCAAAAGACTTAGCCAGACTTTTCCTGGAGAAACTTGTTTTACTAGTAATCCAAATTGTCTTGCTCAAATCTTTAAATGAAAAATAAAAAAATAAAAAAAAAGGTGCGCCATTCAGAACAAAGATGAAATTGAAATTGGTAAGAATAGAGTTGTTGTGGTTGTTTTTTTGTTTTTCTTTTTTCAGGTAGAGAATAAAATAAAATTTAGTATACATGTTTTATTACTATTCTCAAATAAAATAAGAGTTAAATACTAATTTTTAAAATCAAATTGTGATTGTGACATTGAATTGAAAACAATCAATCAAACAAGTTAACATGCCATCAATTCTTTCCATATATTTTATATCAGTTCAATTATATTTAATATGATGATAAGAATATAGTTCACTGATTAAATCATTAAAAAAAAAATAGCTTCAAGTTGGAAGTGGAAAATTATGTCTTGGCGTTTGGTTTGGTTCAAATTGGTTCTATTTATAGCATAATCAAAACTTATAGCTTCAAGTTGTGTTTTGTTAGATTAATTTATAGTTTTGTCTGTTAAATTCTAGAATTTTGTTTAAAAAACCGTGATATCTGGCTGGTAGTGTAATATCAAATCCCCCATTCTTTCCTTCTGTCTTTCCCTCTCTTTTAATTACCTTTTATATTTATCCTATCTACAAAACAACACAAAACTTGATTTTAAGTTTTTTTTTTTTTAATATCAATTTGATTGGGTTTGTCTCTGTAAATGGTAAATAGAAATGGTCCTACTACTATCAATTTTCAATTTCTTTATATTGTGGAATAGTCAATTTTATCTTTATTGTATTAGTTTCTTGTCTTAGTTAAGCAATCCCCCATTAAAAAGACTTTAATTTTCTTCTTTTTGATGGAAAATGACTTGTCGTTGAGTGTTTATTTTAATCACAATGGTATAAAAAATAACTACAAAATGAAGTCAAGAAAAACATAACTCAATTGAAAGGTATGTATTCATAATCATAAAGTTATGACTTTTAATATCTATTCAAATTATTTTTAAAACTCAAAAAAAAAAAAGAAGAAAGACCAAAATGATTGAACTGTACTCTTGTTTTTGGTAGAAAAGAGTGGAGTGGAATGAAGTGGTAAATAGTAGTTTGAATTGGTTAACTACTCGTTTGAAGATTGAGGTTAATAGTAGTTGAGTAATCAACTACTTATTTGGTGATTGAAGTTAGTAGTGGTTGAGTGATAAATTTGATGTGAAATTTGATAGAGGAGTTGTAAAATGGTTATCAATGGTTGTTTACTACAAAAAACAAACGAATGGTTTTTGAGGAGTGGTTATAACCACTCCTCATGTCCAAAAAAACAAACACACCCTAACCAATAGATTGAGAATGCTCGTTTCTTGTTAACTTTTCTATAAATTTCTTGTTTTTTTTTTTTAAAAAATTAATATTCTTAATTTGTTTTCCTTTATAATTAGGATTTTTTTTATTTCAACAACATTTAAAGTTAATGTTGAGAAGATTTAAATCTATAATCTCTTAAGTTGTATTTAATATTATTGAAGCACGCCTTTTTTTGCATTTATTTTCTTTAACGTCAAACCAGATAACCAATCGCTCACCGACCTATTCGGTAAAATTAAAATTATATTAACTATAAGACTTATCATAGTAACCCACTTGAGTTTTATTGAAAGTAAATAAATTAAAATTGAATATTTAAGTCCAATTTTTTAAAATTTCTTTGTTGTTTGTATTTCTTTTATCAAATTCTCTAAAAGAGTTCATATTCTTAAAACTATGTATATATAGAACTACTAATAAAATTATAAAAACCAAAAAATTATACTTTGGTTTCAAAAAAAGAAAAAAGTAGTAGCTGTAAGATTCATTTTAAAAAATCAAATGATTACTAAACAATGTCTTAGTTTTGAGATTTTTTTTATTTTTTATATAAATTAAATTTATTTTGTCCTAATAATTAAGAAATCACTTGAATTATAAGCCAAAAGAAGTAGTATTCTTGTGACCCCATATATTACATAGAAATAGTAAAGTAGGGGTGTTTAGGTCTTTTCAAAATGTTGGGCCGAGTGGAGCCTTGTTGCTATTTGTTTGGGCCATAGTGTTGTTTGTTTCATTAAGCCCATCAATGGCAATCCACTTGGACTACAAATCCAGGTAGGATATTTACAAAATTAAATTAAAAAAAACTTCAGCTTTAGCTTGGCTCAATTATCTACCCGACTTTTCTTTCATTTTTATCCTGGATTTTTAAATTTGTTATATAAGATTGACTAAAATGATAATTAAATCTTTAAATTTTAATATATTGTCTAAAATGACAATTATACTCATTTTTAAAATTTAATACATTGATGGGTGATTATTTTAATTTTCATGTCAATTTAATTTTTTTTGAAAAATAAGTATAAAAGCAAATTATAAAAATACACATGAACTAAAAGGGAACGTTATTGAAATATCATGAATAAAAATGTTCAATTTTGAAACATATGAGTCAAATTAAAACAAGATTTCAAATCTATGACTAAATTTATATACCTTAATGTATAAAATAAATATGCTTACCATTGTGAATATATACCAAAATATAAATAGAGCAGAAAAATTATCTATCAAATAATCAAAATAATATATCAATACAATATTGTTTCGATCTTGATTCCAAAGGCCAAAATGATCCGAGTTTTAATTATATCTTGTACCATCTAATAGTCAAGAGATTACAGATTTGAAACTCTCAACTCTCAAATATTATTAAATTTAAAAAGACTCCAAAGTTGTTCATTATGTAAAATAGTATTGATGTCGATAAATTAATATGAATAGTTATGGATATAAAAAAAGAGAAATTGTTTTGTGTGGTTACACAAAACAATTTGCTATATAACAAACTATGTTTGGATGAACAATTGAGTAGTTTGTCCAAAATTTTGGTTGCATCAAAATATTGCTCTTATGAAACAAAAAATAGATATCCAACGACACCCTTAAAGATTTGAAATCATTTATATATATATATATATATTTCTGAAATCTTAAAGCATTCTCTCTTATGTAATAGAAATAACCAAGAGTTATTTCAAAAAAATAAAAGAAAACCAAAGATTCATTTTAAATCTCTACAAATCAGGAGCTTAAAAAATACAGCAGTAGTGAAGAAAAGAGGGAGAGGTTCATTCCCAATATAACAATAATTTGTACATTATGTTTTTTAAATGAAGGTTTAATTCCTCATATAATATCTGCACTGGGGTAGATATTTAATAAGACAAATTAGAAACAATAATTTTCACTATCATAAATAATATTCATTCTCGAAACTATATACTCCACCATTTGAAGAGGAAATAGTTCAATTTCTTGAATGATCGTAGATAATTCATATTTTTACATTTTTATATAATTCCATTAAACATAAGGACTTGAATCTTTTATCCCTCTAAGTCACACTTCAAATAACTAGTGATAAACATAAAAACAAAAAACAATAGCCCATAAGCTAATTCCTCAAATAAAAACTTTATCATAAAAAAATGTAATAGGAATTTACAATGAGTAGTAAAATTTTGTATGTAAGGGGAAAAAAGGTGTAAAATTGATTAATAAGAAGTGTAAATTTTCATCTGAGTTAAAATGTGCTCAAAGTTGTCAGTGGATTTCTCAATTGGATGAGAATGAATTCCTTCATAAGTTGTCACAACCACAGCTTCATCTCTTGTTAGCCTTTGTATTTGCTTCTTCACTTTGCAACCTTGGTGTGTGCATCTATAGTAGCTTCTGCAATTTTATTCATTACCCAAAAAATGAGTTAGCAACAATTTGAAAGAAAAGATAAATAATTGACTCTAGGTCATATCTCAACTGACATCAAATATCACTATTGACTTCTCAAATTTCCCTCATCCTAGGTTGTACTTAAAAAAGATCTGGTAATATTGGTTTACAGTTTTTTTTTTTTTTTTTTTTTTAATTTTTTTTTTAATTGTTATTAGTGAGTGTTCGGAGCAATTTATGCACACATCGACTGTTTTTATGGGATATATCATATGATCCTACAACATTTAGATGTCAAAAAATTTCGTAGGAAATTATTTCTTAAGTAGGTAAACACTATGTATTGAACCATATATATTTATTTGGATTGAGAAAATTACATTTTTAGTTTATAAGTTTGTGATCTAAATTCAGTTTGATCCCTATATTTTAAAATTAAACACTTTTACCTTTGACATTTGAATAATGTTCACTTTTAGCTATTGTGACATTTTTCAGTTTACTATTACACTTATTTAAAAAAATAAAAATAAAAAAACTTACGTGAAAACTAAAATAAATTAGTAATTATCAATATATTAAAATTTAAATTTAGTGTAATAATCATTTTAGTCAACATTATTTTATATAGCTAACGATTTTGTTTATCTCATGGACCAAAAGCTAGTATTATTGAAATATTAAAAGCAAGAGTTTTAATTTTAAATTATATAGACCGAATTAAAATTAGACCCCAAATTTAAGAACTAAAAATGAATTTTTCTTTTTCGGTTTCAAAGGTCTTATTTGACCACTAGATCAATCTATGGTAATTGAGTTTAATTAACCGTCTTCAGTTTTCATCATCTCAAGCTTTACTACATACTTCATTCTAATTTTAAATTTTAAATTTTTATACATTGTTACCAGTAAGACCTAAATGGACTTGGATCCTAATAGTTTAATTTTACGAAGAAAATATTATTTTTTTCATGAAATAGCTAGAGATAGATAAATTAAAATCCTAATAATAATTAATTATACTTATCTCTACCGTACATGTTTTGATTAAGCTTTATAGCTATATTATTTATCAAAAAAGTTAATGACGTGTTAACTTAGTTGAAGGACGGTAATTCAACTCAAGTGAAAACTTTTCTTTTGACCAAATATAATAAGCTCACAATTATTTTTCAAAGATATGAAAAAAGAAATGTAATTAATGTGAGTTTGGGCCTGCAATACATATGGTGTAAAATTTCAAAATTAAGAAAAGGTGGGAAGTGGCAATGAGAAACACGTGTAGAGAAAAAAGGGGGAGTTTTTGCTTTTTTTTTTTTGCTTTTTTTTTTTTTAGTAAGTTTTAAGTTCTACGACAATTGATCATCAAATTCATAACTTTTTGAGTACAAATACATATATAATACTTTTATTAGTAGATCTTAAATAGTAATAACAACCCTTTTGTTCACTCTCCTACATTTTTTTATGGCCAAAGAATATGTGTCATTTAAAAAATTATAAACAAATTAGTAATATCATAGACGTGTTGACATGATAATTAAAATGAATGAAGAAATGAAGAAATCTAAAAGATAATTAAGGCTAAACGAGATAATTAATGATATCATTGAATGTTTAACCATCCAAATTGACTTTTAAGGGCGTCTTTTTTTAATTTAAGACATCATTAGTATCATATCTAACAAGGTTTAGGTGCACTAATTTCTTTTAAAAAGAAGGTGGGCTAATTAATTTTTGTTACTAAAAGTCTAAGATATTTGAACCTAAGAAGAAATTTGTGAGTACTAAAAGTTATTACATCTAATGCACATGCCGAATTTTAGAAGAAAAAAATAAATTAAAATTTTAGTCTTTATAATTTAAAGAAAATTAAATTTAGATATATACACTTAAAAAGTTAAATTTTTAGTTTCTTTAATTAGATAGAACATAAAAAATAAAAATAGTTTATATGAATTATAATCGCTTAGTAATCACAAATGATTTAACATCATATATAAATGTGTAAGTAAGTTTTACTCTTTAATTTATTTTGTTAATAAAATATAAATAATCAAGTCATTTACCCATAAATAGACTTTAAATTATTTTTTAAGTTTTAGGATTTAATTATAGCTTTAAATTAATTTCTAATTTTCTTCGAAGTATAGATTTGATGATATTTGTAATGGAAGCACAAAATAATAAACTAAGAAAAAAAAAAAAAAAAAAAAAAACAGAAATACCTTGGAAATTTGTTGTTCTTCACAGCCTTTTGTCCATATTTTCTCCATCTATAACCATCATCAAGAATATCAACTTGACTTCTCGTTTGAAAAGCAAACTTCCGACTCCTCGTCTTCTTTTTCTTATCATAATCTCTCCGTCCCGATGTTGCCGCCGTCGCCGTCGCTCCCGTCTCGACAACCTTGTTCTTTTCCAACCCATTCATTCCTATCTGTGCTGATCCATCAACATGGAAGTTTTTACTAAGCGAAAGCGGATCGTCCTTCATACTACTAGTTGCCTCGACAGACATGTCGTTTGCCGAAACGTTACGAAACATTGGTAACCCGTCGGGAACGGGTGGCTGGCGCTGAAAATGGCCTCTGTGGATTCCGGCTAGCTCGGAAGCTCGAGAAATGAACATTTGGTGGATAGGGAGGAAGGTTGAAGAAGATGAAGTTGAGAGATAATTTGGGAAACTTTCCATCATCTGATCTCAATTATTAAGGGCTGCTTGAGAAGAGAAGTTCTTGTTTGAAGTTTCAATGCTGTAAACGGAAAGTAAGAGGGTGATATCATTTATAAAGACAACATTTTCATTTTTCTACTTTTTTTTAAAAAATAATTTTATTAGGTCGATTATTATCTATTACGTGACGTGTTTTTAATAATTAATTTATACTAATCTACTAAAAAGTTAATTTTCTCTTGTTCTTTTCAAAGTTTTAGATTTTTTTATCTCAAATTTTTAACTTTATGGGTTAAGAGTAACCTATCTCCGTATATATTTTTGGGTTGGATTAAATCCGTCGACCATTTATTATTATTTTTATTTAAATATATATTTATTATTTATTTTTAATTTTTATATGAATCAACCTAATAATTTTTAGGAGATTATTATGAATAACAAAAAAAAAATCAAAGAAGTTACATGAATAGCTTATGGAATTTTGAAAAAAATAATCGTGTATAGCAAACAAAAAAAGGAAGATCACTGTAAAATTGACAAAATTAAAATATTCATACTTAAATTCAACTTAATTGGTTGTCTTCGATCAATTTAACCGATTGAAAGCAAATAAGTTTAGTTGATTGAAAATAATCAATTCAACTGATTGAAAGTAGTTAGTTTAATAAATTGAAAACAAGTTTTTTTTTTTTTTTGAAAATAAAAACAAGTTCAATGGATTGAAAAAAGGGCAATTATAAAATATGAAAAAACAAATATCACAAAAATCTACTATAAATAAAATATTTTTGAAAAGATGCTATCATTAAAATTATTGAAGTAAAAGTTGTCTTTTTAGATCAATTTCCTTTTAATTTTTATTATAGATAGAAGCTTGGTTGGACAGGAATGGAACTTTTTTTAAATAACTCAAATATTTTTTTTTTTTAATTAATAATGCAATTAAATAAATTAAAATAATATATGAATATATAATTAATAAAATAAATATTTTTAAAATTAATAATAAATTTGAGTTTTTTTTTTTTAAGCAATAATAAATTTGAGTTAGTTTTAATCAATTCAAACTAATTTTAAGTTTACTCATAAATTAATTTAATCAAAAAAATTTTAATTTATTAAAACTCAACTCAATTTAGATTTAGTTGATAATTTAATCTAGACCATCAAATTAAATTAGATTGGTTAAATTCTCTAATTTATCGAACGCTTCTAATTTTATTCCTAAACTAATGTGTTGATTTTATTTTCTTCTTTTGAAAAGATCCATTGTCACATTTATGGTCGTAGATGTACAAAAAAAGAAATTGTTGCAAGTTAAATGAAATGTCAGCAAATCAAGAGTTTTAAATTTATTAAATAATTAATAAGTGTGTCTCTCTCTTGTCAGCTGAATTAAAATTGTCTTTGTGAGCAATACTTGGATTCTTACTAGTAAGGACTCAAGCCTTCCTTTACCTACAATAATAACCACAAATTTAAACTCTTTTACTATCTTTTCCCAAACCCAAGAAAAAAAGGGAAAAATA
Source organism: Sechiopsis laciniata (assembly GCA_037833695.1). Classification (NCBI taxonomy): domain Eukaryota; kingdom Viridiplantae; phylum Streptophyta; class Magnoliopsida; order Cucurbitales; family Cucurbitaceae; genus Sechiopsis; species Sechiopsis laciniata. The sequence goes on from JBBMKA010012196.1 coordinate 22,424, forward strand.
TGTGACCATCAATATAGATAAGAAGGATTTGGATCCTTATCGATAAAGACATAAGTATTGCTCAATTTTTAATCATCATTCATTTGTAACTCCTCAAACTAACTCATCCACATTTCCTAGGTAGGTGACGACCATCATGAATTGAACTCACATCACCTTATGCACCCAAAACCTTCTTTGACTCATTGAACCACTCTATGATGGTTTATTTAGTTCTAAATTTTCAAAATATTACCACTTGATTATAACTTAAAAAAAATTTATACATAAAATATATATATATATATGTAAAAACTTAATAAAACCTAAATCTTAAGCATATTTCAACAATATTATTTATTTATTAAATGATAATTAAATCTTAGTCAAGTTAGATAGGTATATATAGTACTCATGTCAAATAAAAAGGCATATTTAGTTAGTTTCTTAGACAAAAAGAATTTATCTTCAAAAAAATATAATTTAATGATATTATATACGATTTATCGAAGTACTAGTTTTATGAACATAATTACCATCCATGAGTGTTTCTTTATTCTTTATTTATTTTTGCCATTATTTAAAAAAATACAAGGTTATTATATACATAGTTCTTTTATATATATATATATATATTTATATTTATTGGCTAAGCAAATATTTTTTGAAATTAAAAAAAGAAAACTATTTTTAAAAACTGGAAGAAAATAAACAAAAAATTTAAAATAACCGAAACATCAAATATATATAATCGAATAATAATTCTAGAAATTAACTATAACATGTTTTCTTGATTACTAGATTATAGTAACCGTAATATGCTAATGCATAGCAATATATGTTTATACAATGTCATGTTGGATGAGACTTTATATCAATTTTTGAAATCAACTTTTTAAAATCCTTCAATTTTTTGTTTTCTTAGAAAAATATACGGTGAAATTTATTGGAATTAGTTCAGGATCATGAATCTTAATTTTATTTAGGGAAAATAATTTACCCAAATCAAATTTATTTGTTCATTTATCTTTACAATATTAGATAAAGTTTGAAGGGAGTTTCAATATTATATAATTGAAGTGCTTCTAGAAAATGAATAGTATTATATAATGGGTTGGTTTTGACCAAACCAAAAACAGAAATCGTACATCTGTACCTTTTTCCATTTTGAACGATGCCTTGACTTTTCTTGGGGATATATATATATATATATATATATATATATATAAGAGACAAATTACAAATTTAATTATTGAATGATATGATAATCGAGTGAATATTAAATTCTAAATATTGTTCAATTAAGCAAAGACTTCGTTTTAATTTAATATTGATAAATTTAAATTTTACTCTTACATATATAATAATAATATTTTGAAGTTGGAAATTTGTCCCACAGTTTTTTTTATTATGAATACATATAGATTTCCACTGTACTTATTTCTGAAGTGAAAGATGTTCCTCCCATTGAATAAATACATAATTTTTTATCAAAAAATAAAAAGCAAAATACATACTTTTAATACCTTTATTTAGTCGAAGACAAAATTGTAGTCTTTCTTTACTTTCACTCTTGAAGTTTTTTTTTTTTAATTACAAGTCGGGAGGAACATAAATCCTACATAAAAGGCATGTTGGTCTCAAATAAATATATCGATTCTCGGAATTGAATTCGTGACCATAGTGTTGAATTGGATAACCGTCAAATAATGAAACCATGGGATCTTCCATTTCGATATATTGATTAAGTTTTCAACATTATTATTTTATCGAATCATGATAATTAAGGCTCCGTTTGATAATTATTTTATTTTTAGTTTTTGATTTTTTAAATTTAAGTTTACAACAACTATCATATCATATGTTTTCTTCTACATGTACATTTACATCTTACTTATATTTATAGAAATCAAACTTAAATTTAGAAACAAAAAAGTAGCTTCTAAAAATTTATTTTTATTTTTAAAATTTGGTTAGAATTCACATATTTTCTAAAGAAAAGTTAAATATATCGTAGAAAAGATGGAGGTATGAGTAAAAATATGTTTAAATTTTAAAAATCAAATGGTTATCAAACCAAATTTAAACAATCTTTGACTTTGACTATATAGAATAACCGTATAAAACTGAACTAGAAAAACATATTAACTTCACTAACCTGTATTTCATGTATTAGCTTTGGTTAAATTTTATAGGTATTTTTTAATTAAAATTTTAACAATACATTATCTAAAGATTTAATCATTATATTTCTATGAGAACAAAGATCAGATTACAAATAAACGTATAATGAAATTCAAACACCAATATATTTTTTATTTAAAAAATGTAGAGACGAGTAATAATCTTTTTACGGTCTAAATTTATTCATTCGGGTCAGATTCGAATTTAGGAACTAAGTACATGCATAGAACTATGATACTATAGTTGATAGTATAAAGTTCCAATTAATAGTGAATGAAATAGCTCATATTTGATCTTATAAACATGTTGAAGAGTCTTCACATTTTATAATATGAGCAAGATAAATATTTCCAACAATATTGGTATTAAATTTTATAAATAATTATTAAGAGATTTGATCATATATATATAGTAAAAAAAAGTTTTTTTTAAAAAAACATGATTAATAATTTTTAAGAAGAAATTCGTGTATAACATAAAATTGAAGCGAACCTAGTAAAAAGAAGAAAAAGTTAGTGTCTTTGATAACTTCAATTAATGCAAAAAATAGTCTTCAATCAATGTTACAAAACCGTCTCCAATCAATATCACAAACAGTTTTCAATCAATATAATTCAATTTATGTCACAAATAATTTTCTATCAGAGTACCAGATAGTTTTCAATCAATAGACGGTGAATAAGAGAATTGAAATTTGCAAAAAAAATATCAAAAAATTTATTACAGATGAAATATTTCTAAAAAAAAAAATGTAATTTGAATAAATAACTTAAAAACTATCACCTAAAGCAAATTCCCACTTTTTTTTAATGGTTTTGAGCTCGAATTTTTTAACTCCCATATATAATAATGGTAAACATTATTATCAAAAATTTTAAAATAAATTGTCGAGATTATTTGATGTGGAAACAAGGAAGATTGATTGATGCACAATGTGAAAAACAAATATCTCAATATATTCTCTCTCTCTATGATGACCACAACTATATATTATTATTTTGAAAAATCAAAGAGTATCATAAACTATGCCATTTGTCCAAACAAAATAGATTTCTTTATAAATAAAAGAAAAAAGAAAAAGAAAATCAAAGATGATTCAATGAATGTGGAACTCGCGAAAAGTATTTTGTGTCACTGTTTAATAGTCCATTCAATTTGACAATTAAGCCTCTCATTTTTACCAACTAATATTAGAAAATTTTCCCATCTTATTATTATTATTTTTAAAAAATTATCATATGGTGCAGCGCAAGTTATCTTTCATCCATGACATAAATATTTAAAGAATGGTCAAAGACACATGCAGGAAGTTTCCAAAAAAAAAAAAAAAACATGCAGGAAATTGCTCGAGTTTTTCCTATAATTATCGATTCAATTATAAGATTATTTGGGGAAGGGAGAATTGTTTAATAATGTTTTATGTGGTAGTATGTTCTAGTAGCCCAATCGAGGAAATTATAAATTTTGTGATAAAACATTGACCAAAAATATATTTTTTTACCTTGGTTTTGATGCGTTCAAACTTAATCGCCTACCTCAAACTCACTTTCAATTTTAGTTATTTGCATTTTTGGATCGTTTCCGGTTTTCGTTTTCAAAAATCAATAAAAACCGATCCAAATCGAAATATATATATTGTCAATAAATTATATAAAGTCATATTTATTCCATTATTTAGAAGATTTTCTAAAGTCTTGAAAATCAACCTAATGTTTTTTTACCTTTTAACTGTCAATATATTTTCTAAGTAACTTTCTCAAACTTTACTTTTTTTCATATTATTTTGTCATTATTTATTTAAAACTAATTTTATGAAAGAAAATTAGGTGCAAGGACCAAACATGTTAAAAGAAAATTTGAGAAGTTTTTTTTAGTTAGAAATGTTGTTTTTGATATATTAAAAAATATTGGACATTGGATTGGATCCAAAATCGAACCGAACCAATTGAAAACCGAACCATTGGTTCTATACTTTATTGGACATTGGATCGGATTCATTTTTTGAAAACCGAAGATATCGGTTCGGTTGTCGGTTTGGCACAAAACCGACAAAGACCGAACCAAAATCACTCCTACATACTCGAACCGTTACAATCGATCTCCAATGCGGAGCCAAGGATAGGGGGAGATTCTCTCTCCAAAAAATAAGTCCATCCTCAATGGAGAGGGAAGGATCTTTCCAACAAAAAGAGCCAAAGTCATAATGTTTAATTAAGCTGTCAGCTACACTATTACAAAACCTGTTACAATGAGAAACACTCACAGTCCCTAAGTATGCAATAAGATACCTAATATCAACAATGATATTGTTGAATTTAGAAAAATCAGAGGGGTCAGCTATAGGGAGAGTTGAATGTTTACGAGCGAGGGTCGAAAAATAATCAAATCTAAAACGGAGAGGACTGATGCATCAGACTCTACCAAAATTGTGGGAAGAAATGGAACTTTCATCTCAATAATATGAGAGAGGCTATCTTTCAACGCAATTCCTTCTAAGAATTTAGCAGATAAATTCATAAAATTGTGATTCCATCCTGCCAACTCAGCTTGCCCCTTCCAGTCTCGGATGATCCACCCAATACTACCTACCCCCGAAATAGGATTAAGAGAAGCATCCACGTTTAACTTCCACATGCCACGAGGGGGAGCCTTCCACTTGTAATCAAAAGCACAAGTTTTCTTAGACTTCGTGAAAGACTCTGCACCAAGAGAATAATAAGAATTAATAGCTTTTTCAATAATGTTATGAAGAATATGGAACTCAAGAGACCTATCGACGTTGATTTTTTGGTTTCTAAAAGTCCATAAACTCCATATAATAATTATTCCTTTGAATCTGTCCTCCTTGGGAATTCTATCACATAACCCTTTCCAAAAATCCAATCGTTTCTAGTTTATTCAATTATTGTTTTTCATTTAAATTCGTTTGTGTGTGTGTGTTTTTTTAATATTTTATAGCAATTATTTATCATTTTTTATTGATTTTTTAATATCTAAATATTGCAAGGACAAAGTAATATATTCCATGATAGTAATTGAAGTGTGCACAAACTGATCAAAACAATTATATATATATATAGACAAATTGACAATACACATATAGTGGGCGAGTTTGGTTGATGCCAAAAAATGGGACTTCGGCTATACTTAAGTTTGTATTAATGGAAGATGAACGTGCTTATAAAATAGAATATAGTAAGTCATTGGTATGGTATTAACCACGTGGCCTCCAACGCTTAGGTCAATGAGAAATTTTGTAGAGTTTAGAGAGCATTCGAATTCTTGGAACAATTTATCAAGACTAAAGGAATTCATTACTTTTTATATCTTCCATTTTAGGTAACCCTTATCAACTTATAATTATCGAATTTAATGTCGAGCATTTTTTTTTACCGTTAATTGGATAATTAACCGATAGTAACACTAATTATGTTTGTTCCATACATTGCGTTTGTCATTTTTTCTTTTGTTCTTATTTCTTACCTTTTTGCCCATGACAAATAAATGTATAATGGACTCCGAATGATTTAGTTCGTAAAGTATGACTTACCATTGAGGTAGAAGACTCATATGATTCGAGGTGGATCAAATCATCATGAAATGGTTCAATTGGTCAAAAAGGATCTTAAAGTGTATGAAGTAATGAGTTCAATTTAATGGTAAGAAGTTTTTTTTAGTATAAGTTAGGGGAGAGACCACAAATTTTACAAAGAGGATATTACTACTCTCAAATAAATGAGAGTCAAATACAGATTCTAATGATCGAATCTGTGACCATAATGTTGAACTGAATTACTATCAATAAATGAAATCATCAAGACACCAACTCTTTTGGTAAATGAAAAGAAGTTCCCACCCTCTTGCGATACAATTTTTTTTAAAAAAAAAAACAACGTTAGACCACACACGTCTAAGGTAATTTCAAAACTATTCACGAGAGTAAAGTATATAAATCATAGGCATAAGCTATGATTGCTCTCAAATAAATGAGAGTCAAATATTAATTTTCAAGACCGAATCTATGACTGTAATATTAAATTGAAATATCACAAAAAAATACATCGTAACTAATACTCTTATTAATAAGTGAGTTGCTCTCCAATAAATGAGAGTCAAATATAATATTCACAAATATGTAAATAAATCTTAACTAATACTCGTGATTAAGAGGTGAATTGTGTACATTGTATGTGATTTCCACACGACATGGCCATACATATGATTACCAAAATCAAAATTTAGATTAAATTATTATATAGTCTATATATTTTGAATTTACCAACAAAGAGTAGAGTTTTACGGGTTTGAATCGCTCTTTTCTTATTATTATTTTATAAAAAAAATATTTTTTGAATTTTGTTTTTTTAAAATTTTATTTTGATATTAGTGAGTATTTGTGTCCATTTACACATACATCAATTATTTTTTACGAGACAACCGTCTAATATTTCAACATTTTATCATATTTTTTTGTATAAAATTAATTTTTAATTAAATAGCTATGATAAATATAACTCATAACATTTTAATTTTTTCAAGAGCCTCTAAACTACTAAATTAATATTTCATAATTAAATTTGATTAGATTTTAATTTATGTACTTTCAAATGCTCAATTATAACCTTTTCAAAAAAGAAAAAATCAATTTTAATGATAAAACTTATAATAGTGAAATTAAATTGAAATACAAACAATAAAAAAAAGACTCAATCCTTTTGATAACTGTATTTATAAATTAAAATTTATGACCATCAAAACATAAAAATCTGGATTCAATTTCTTTGTCAAATCCACGCGGAAATGTTATCTAAGGAAAGAAATAAATATAAAGAAATCTATATGTCAAAATCCACATGCAAGTTCGTAGAGGGGACGGCGGTCAAAAAGATTGAAAAGTTAGTGATCCAGAAATTTCTCTTTTACATCCCCACCAAACTCGACTTTTTGTGTAAATAAACATTATTATACTATTTAAAATGTCAGTTTAACTATGTTTATTTTAACCTCTTTATTATATTTGACTTTTGTTACACGAGTAATACTTAAGTAAGGGCGGGTAAGTATTTTAAAAATACTTACTCATCTTTAAAATCACACATTTTTATTTTTTTGCATTTTTTTCTCCACTTTAACATTTCTCTCTATCAATCAAAGCCAATTTTTTTTTAAAAAGTAAAAATATGTGGCTCTAAGATAGATAAGTATTTCCAAATATTACTCTTGTTATATTTGTCCTATTGTCTTTTACTAATACTATTATCATTGATTTTTTAATACTAAAACTAATATTAAAATAGTATTTCAAAACGTGTCATGATGAAGATGTTTCATGGAAGTTGCTTGCTTTTTTTTTTAATTTTTTTTGTAGAGTTATGCTATCTATTATGTTAGAAGTGTGATTGATCATTTTAAATTAAAATGTTCTCTCCATTTTTTTTATAACTATTGTTCTTTAAAATATTCTTAACTAGTGGAATAGTTTAGTCGCCTATGTTAAGAAACATAATTAAATTTGGTGAGTATCCTACATTGTTCCAATTTAAAAAATGAAAGATAGCTTCTAGATTTATTTATTTTCTAAAGATAGCGTCTAGAATTATAAGATATAAAATGTATCATTCTTATTACTGATTGATTTTAAGACAGAACTCCACACTATTTAACATGGTATTAGAATCAATTAAATTGAAATAAATATTTGATTCACTAAAAATGATTATTTTGAAGGGTATATCAAACATTCCGCGTTATTCTTAGTTTGAAAAACTGTCCTCAATTGATAAAACAACATTATCTAATAAAACTAAAAAAGGACTAACTTATTTTACAAGAATTTAGTAAAATAGGTCATTGATGACCTTGAATAAAAAAGAACTATCAAGTTAGGAAAAAAAAAAATAGCAGCCCATTCCTTCATATCAAGAAGTCCATAGTATTGAGAAATAAATTAAGACGACTTGCATGTTCAATTGTAATTATTAAACATTTTCAAAAAGAAAGAAAGAAAGAAAAAAAAATCTAATAATTTACTACTTTTGAATAACTCGCTCAAAATTTTGACGTTTGTAATATCTCCTTTATTTTCTTTCCTCGGGGCGGTAAACAAAAGTAACAAAAGTAAAATCCATAAAGTTGAAGGAAAATAAATCATTTTAGAAATTTAGGTTGATTTCTCTATCCTAAAAATTGTATCAAGTTTAATCTATTTTTGGTTTCACCTGCAAAATCTCATATCAATAGAGATGATTGTCATTACTTATATATATGATTATAATATTCTCCTTACATAACCAATATGAAACAACTTTAGTAGTATCCAAACACTCGGTGACACTATTTTTCTTTGATGATCAAATGGGATGATGTTTGGATACTAGATTATGGTGGACAAGTTAATAAATCACAAATAAAGAAATAAAAGGAGTTAAAGAAAAAAATAATGACATTAAAAAAGTATACTAAGTTTGTCTCAAGCTCGAGTTTACGTGCAATTCTCTTTTGCAAATGAAAATCTTCATAATTCTGTTGGCGGATATTGTTACTTTAAACATAAAATCATTATAATCTTTCTTTTGTTTTTTTTTTTTTTTTTTAAATAATGGTTTTGCTTTTAATCTCATAATGATAGCAAGAGGCTTCACACTATTAATAGAGATTACGTGCAATCGGTGGGTTTTTCTTTTGAGTTTATCAATATTAAATCAAATCATAATTTAATTTTTAAATCCTATTTTGATGTCCATATTTGTATTATATTGTCTACTTTGAATATAAACATTCATGACTTTTGTATTTTGTTTCACCTGCAAAGTTTCATTCCTATGGAAATGATTGTCATAACTTGTATAACTATGATATTAATTAGTTTTAAAATGAAATTTTTCATTATTTCATATAGTATTAGAATTTGTTTGAAATCAGTTGAAACATTTGAGATTTGAACTCAAGAATGATAGATCGTTAAAAAGTCAATATTCTTTGATCTTCCTTAATTTTTTCAAAAAACAAACACATATTTTCTAAAATTTTCAGTTCACAATCGCAAAATCACAAGCAAAGTGTGCGAGGAAGAGTGTTCCTCATTTATTTATTTTACTACAATTTCATGATCATGAACATCATTATATAAGACACTTAACTTCTTGCACACCTTATGGCAGTAGAATTCGACACACACACACACTAAACTACATGTCGTTTTAGAATACGAGGTTTATGCTTAAATGGCCATTCTTGTTGCTTGTGCTTCACAGCTCCAGCACCAGGTCTAAGAGACATACAAGAATAATTGTTAGATTACAACTAAAAAAACATGAAATTTATAAAGATTGGATGTACATTATAAAGTACTTTTTTTTTTTTTTTTAAATCGGGAAATCGAAGCTTCGCTCCCCTATACCTGGGGCACTGCCCTGTTCCTAGGCTGTGGCACCGGGATACTTCTAAGGGTATTTTAGTTTAAGCGCTTTCCAGCGGCTTCGAACCAATAAAGCGTGTCTTGAAGTTTTTGTCCTCAACCATTAGATTGTCCCTTGGAGACTATTATAAAATACTTTTGGTTGTTCTTTTATATCTAAATGTGACTTAGAAATTCTTGAAATACTCCTTTAGGATTATTTCAATACTTATTAGTTTAATTGTATGTCTTACATTTTTCTTGAATTTCAGATGGGTTAAAATTACATTTTCAATTTCTATGATTTAACCTTAAGAACTTTCATTGTTATTCATAAGCTTTCATTAAAACATATCAGTCATAAGCTTTAATTGTAAATAAGTTGTTCCTTTCAAACTTCTTCTTTTTTTTTTTTTTTGTAAATGTGATAGGTTGATGAAGTTCATAGTAACTTTTTTTTTTTTATTTTTTTTTTTTTATTTTTTTTATTTTTAATTTCTGTTTTCTCTAGAGATAAAAATGAAAAAAAGAAAAAGAAAAAGAAAAAAGAGGCTTGAAAATTATTTTGATTGAAAGGAAAGCATTTGCATTGAGTTTCTAATTTGTACACTAAAAGACATATAAAGGCATATTATTTCAAACAAGTAGACCATGACTAGTAGAAAAAATTGGGCTTTTTTGAAAATTGGATTTGAAGATGCTACCATTTGAAAATTGGTAAACTTAATCTTATCAACACTTTTTTTTTTTTTTTTTTTGAAATCTAATCTTATCAACACTCTTAATCTTGCAAGTATAACTCTATATTTTCTTTCATTGGTGTCATCTTTATTCTAATAGATCCGTCTCTAACTAAATTGAATGAAGTGTGAAATATTTGCCAACAAAAGTCGTAGCTCATCAACCATCGACATCGATATATTCCCATAAGTTTGAATCCTTTGAATGAAAATTTATGGTTTAATGTGACAAGTATTACTTTAATTTTTTTTTTTCTTTTTCACATAGATTTATGATCTAGAGGTCATACTTTTTAATCCTTATATTTCAATCAAAATTAGTACCCATCATATCTTTTAATTCCAATGGAACATAATTAAAATAGTTAAGTCTCATATCAACCAAGAAGTCAGATTTCTCTAGACTAATAAACCACTTTATTTAAGGAAACAAATAATTCATCACATGCATCACAAACCTTATCAATACGATCTATTATTAACTAATTAAGAGATAAGAAATACTCTCTCAAATAAAAGGACATGGTCTATTAAAAATAGAGACACAACACTCAAACTTTTAAAAACCATATTACACGAAACTCAAACCATAGAGACTAAATTTAAAATTCAAACCTGAACTCGAGAAATTTATTCGGACGAGTCGGAAATAAAGGGATATATAGATACATTCACTTACAGTCTGCATCAGTTTTGATCCATTGCTCCTTGTTCCAAATGGAATCAACATCATCATCATCATTTGAGAACTGTTTAGGAATAGACTTGCTTTTGTAATGTGGTGATAAGTTTTTCTTGAAGGTGAGCTTTTTTGGAAAGATCATGATGTCCTCATCTGTTGAGATTCTATCTCCATTGTTCTTATTAGCTCCATCAATGTTTGTTTTTTTCTTTTTGTCATTCTTTTGGGCCTTTTGATTCAACTTTTCTTTCATCATTGGGCTGCTTTCAGGATAAACTTTTGACCTATTCAACAAATGAAGAATCTACAAAGCCATTGCAAGAGTTTTTGTTAGGATAAACATACATGAACCAAAAGTCACATAGGGCTTAATTAGGGTGCGTTTGGGGTGCTTTTAATGAAAATAATCTGATGAGTTGTTATTAAGGGGGCTTAACTTCGAGTGGTCAAGACAGTCTTAAAGAACTAAGATCAGGTTGATGGATTTAATTAAATTCATGGTGGTTATCTTCCTATGAATTAATTTCTTATAGATTTTATTGACATCCAAATGTTGTAGGGTCAATTATGTTCTACGATAATAGTTGATCACATGTGCACAAGTTGACTCAAATAGTCATGAATATATATATATA